>JANVCL010000152.1:93039-106525 GCA_026546855.1 Erythroxylum incrassatum | reverse complement strand
TAAGAAAAATCAAAACCTAGTTTGCTCTTCTTTCTTTCCCTAAACTCACGAAACTCTCTCCCTTCTTTCTTCAATTTCGTTTTTCTCTCTCTCCCAAAAGTAAGACACCCCATTTCCTTCTCTTTTACACCATTAATGATTACAAAAAGTCCCTTTTGCCCTTACATTAGGGCCTTAAGGTTTTTTAAACCCAAGTGACTTGCCAAAATTAGCCTTACACTCTCCCACTACTCTAATAGTTCAAAACCCTTAGTGATGCTAAAATGTCCATCTTACCCTTACTTATTAGTCTTACAACTTAAATGTTTAAGTGATCTTCCCATAATGCCCCCTTATGTAACTTATCACTTTAACTCAATTCACTACACCTATGTCACATAATCCTATTACAATTTACATCTAACATATATAAATCTTGCAAGACCCCAACAATTAATCTAGTCATGCTTAATCAAATAAAAAATCCAGGGGCTAACAAAAGCAGTTCAAACACATAATTTTGTTTCAGAGTCACATCTTATATGTCTCAACACCATTTTCCTAAAGATGTTGTAATTCAGATATCAGTAGTTATAAAATACATCAATTTTATGCTTTAGATTTGTAGGCCCTGGTACAGTCACTGTTAAGAACATATATGCCTCATTCATATTACATCCAAGGAGGCAAATTATAAAGAGTAATTAAGATTGGCTATGATGAATATTATTGGC
Organism: Erythroxylum incrassatum; assembly: GCA_026546855.1. Lineage (NCBI taxonomy): Eukaryota > Viridiplantae > Streptophyta > Magnoliopsida > Malpighiales > Erythroxylaceae > Erythroxylum > Erythroxylum incrassatum. The sequence continues at coordinate 105,812 of JANVCL010000152.1, read as the reverse complement.
TGGGTTAACCAAAAGGTTGGAATCCATCCGTCGACAATCCCAAACTAACATTTCAACTTTCTATTGCAAACTCATAATGGGTGTTATTGAATTGTTTCCATGCTAGTGTATCTGATGGATGACTCATTATTCGATCTTCCCGTTCGTGTTCATTATGTCATCTCATGTGAGATGCAATAACGTCAGAAGCATATAGTCTTTGAAGTATCAGAGTTAGCAGAAAATAATATATCTGCTTCCAGGGTACCAATTTCTATTTCATACAATGCTTCCAGGGTACCAAAACCTTAATAAGTTTCTTCATATTGTAAAAACTATCAACCTTTGTATGATCAGAAGGCAATGATTCATTATACCATCCAAGAATTTTATCAAAATTACGATCATAAATACGTCCTTCAAACTTTATGTTCAATAAACGAGCAATTAAAACCAATCGAGTCATTGTCTCACAATTTGGCTATAATTCTTGGTCAACTGAGTGTAATAAGTCAAAAAATTGTTTTGCATGTGGGTTTGGTTATTTTTCAAGATTTTGTATATTTTCCTGAAAGGTATAACCGACTGCACCATAAACCATTTGCGTGTAAGGATTTTCATTTGCATCCACATTATTTGTTCTAAATTCAATCCCCCTTTAAACTCGTCTACATTCACTGACGAGTGTACTTCATTAGCCCTTGAGGTGCTAAAAATCAATGACTTCCCATGTTGTGTTCACTCAAAATAATCTTGGACAAACCATTTTCTCAGCAAATGCCCATTCACTTCATCAATTAGAAGGAAACGAATGTGTTTGCACTTTTTATATGGACATATGATATTTTGGGTCATCCTTATATGCGGGATGAGAACAAGAATAATGAATAAAAGCTTCAATTCCCTTAACAAACTCAGGATTAATGAAACTATCAGGTGTGAATCGTCTATACGTCCAAGATCTATCAACATTACTCACTTATACAAAATTGTTAATTTAAAAGAGTGAATTAATAGTTAGTATCCTTCATGTCCCCCAAGTTTACAAAACATCTAAAATTTACACAACATCCCTTAAGTATTAATCAATCGAATTAATCACCTACAATTGATTTCAATATTATGGTACGTAGCATTGTTTACAACTATGAATCAAGAAAGCTAGTTCTTGTTGTGACTCCTAGGCTCGTGGACTTTTTTACCGATAAGACTCATGGGAGCTGCATCACGAGTTTCCAGCCTATATATCGTCTTAGAGGTTTATTATGCAAAAAATTGTGTTGTCTATCAAACATATAAATTTCTTATGTTAATACTAAGTTTGCATTAATCACATTGAAGTTGAAGTATTTATGTCTGAATTAGTCACCTACAATTGATTTCAATACTACAGTACGTGGTATTGTTTTCACTTGTGAACTAAAAAAGCAAGTTCTTGCTATGACTCCTAGGCTCGTGGAATTTTTCACCATTAAGCCTTACAGGAGTTGCATCACGAGTTTCTAGCCTATATACTGTCCAAGGGGTTTATTATGTAAAGAACTGTCTTGTATGTCAAACGTATGAATTTGTCGTGTTAATACTAAGTTTGCATAAATCACGTTGAAGTTCAAGTATTTATGTTTGAATTAATCACCTACAATTGATTTCAATATTATGATACTTGACATTGATTATATCTATGAATCAAGAAAGCAAGTTCTTGCTGTGACTCTTAGGCTCGTGAAATTTTTCACTGATAAGCCTCACAGGAGCTGCATCGTAAGTTTCGAGCCTATATACCGTCTTAGGGGTTTTTTATGCAAACAACTGTCTTGTCTATGGAACTGTGAATTTCTTGTTTTATTACTAAGTATGGATTAATTACATGGAAGTTGAAGTATTAATCAATTGAAATAATCACCTACAATTGATGTCAAAATTATGGTACGTGGCATTGTTTGCACTTGCGAATTAAGAAAACAAGTTCTCGTTGTGACTCATAGGTTGAATGTTTCACCGATAAGCTTCGTAGGAGCTGAGTCATATGTTTCCAGCCTATATACCATTCTAGGAATTTATTATGCCTCAAATCATCCATAAGACCTCAAACTCATTCCACATATAGTAAATACTTATGTAATCATACATCTACTTATCAATGATTAAAACATAACCTAAATATAAATAGTTAGACTATTAAAGAAGAACGTAAAAACTCATCAATGATTACAAGAATATTCTAAACATCAACACAAAATCAAGACCTCCTTTGCATTCACACAAAACTCAAACGCATCTAATTAATGTATTATTAAAGCAATACATACAGTAGATATTAGTTGGGCGACTTACCTGGATGGATGGACAACTACAGACTGCAAAGAAAAAAGATGAGTGACACTCTTCAACACAAAATAGGGTCTGTGAAAAAAAAATTCATATTAGTTAACTGGTGGGAATGTGCCACTACTTGAAAAGGACTACAGCCGGCATAAAAATCTACTTCGTATTCAAAAGTATGCAAGATAAAAAAAAGACGTTGTGAATACCATTTTAAGAATTTCTTTTTTAATATCTCTTTTCTTTCTATAGACTTCATACATCTTCTTTAATTAAATTTTTTGTAAGCTCTTTTTGATAGAGATTATTTCGAAATAGTCTCTCTAATAGTTAGGGGTAAGGCTGCGTACTACTAAACTTCCGTAACTCTCGCGTATCAACAAAATTCATAGTGAGTGTTGTGTTATTGTTGTTCTTTTTTAGATAGATTATCTTTGTCCATACTTTCATGGAAATATTTGTTTAAAATATCAAGGAATAAAATTATTAATTGGAAAATTCTTACATCAGTTTTACTTAAAATATATAAATTATTGAGTGCTCGATTTTTGCATTAACTCAATAAAAATTAACATCAATCAATATAACAATATATAATAAAGAGTTAATAAATTAATTTTTACAAAAAATCATATATGAATTATTCTTCCTTTGAAATAAAAGTTTATAAAAATTTTATAGAAATGAATTTTAAACACTATGCAGTATCATATAATACACCGAAGCACCATTTTGCATTTCCTATGGGCTGTTCTAAATATCGGCTTTTTCTTTTTCCAATGTTTTGAAGTCCTCTCCCTGATTTTGCCCCCTATGTTCACATTTTTCACAATCGTCTCCCTCTCATCAATTTTAGTGTGATATTTTTTCTTTTTCTTTCACTTTTGTCCCTCATCTCCTTTTTAATTGCAATCTGACCCACTTAATTTAGGAACTTTGTAGTTAAAGCAGGATATAAGATATGAATCAAAATGATATAAGGTATGATTAGAGATCAAGCCCAACTAGATACCTAAGTTGCTTAAATAAGGTATGAATCAAAAGGTGGGTGATCAAAGAAAAATAATTAATGTTTTGTTTTTGTTTTAACTTTTAAGAACTAAAATTCAATTTAAAAATTCATTTGTTAAGGATAAAATTTTCTAATAAACAAAATAAATATAAAAATTAACTCAATTATTTTTCATTTAAGCGAGATATACTATTACAGTTAGAGATTAATATATTTGAACTTAAGGGGAATATAACTCTCAATCCAAAAGTTTAGAAATTTTTCTATAAGACCTAAAATCAATATTTTAAAGACTTAAAGTAGTACAACTCTTAATAAGTTAAGGTAGAAACAATTTGCCACTTATAACAGATAAAAATTATATAATGATTTTCACTTTTATATGACTAACAAAATTGATTGTATTTATGGTTTAGCATGACTCGCACTATGTTTTGCGTGGGAATTAATGAAGGATATATATATTCAGAATAAATGGCTAGTAACTTGTTGGATTAAATAAAAAGATGGATCAATGGAAGTCTATGGAATGAAATGTTTTCAAGGTTGTTCTTGTCAATATGAATAAAAGATTGGAGAAATAAGCATTTGCAAACTCATTGGTTCATTAAATTAAGGAAGATTTAGCAATTTCTGAGATGAATACAAGAAATGGATGATGATTCAAAAGAGACTAAAGGTTGGGATATTAGGCATGTAGGATTCCTTTTAAGTTTTGCAATCTCTTCACCATAAATTTTCTCTCTACACATTCTACTTACTATTTGTTTTTTCTCAAACTGGCCACCAAAAATCATCTTTGATAATAGTGAACATAGGTTAAGTCCTCAGAATGCGCATGAGAGTTCATAATGAAGAAAGAAAAACACATCTAGTATGTGCGGAAGTGGACATGGTGGATTATTTCTTATCACATCCTAAATAAATTTATCTGGTAAAAAGGTTAATTGCTTAAAATGCCACCATACGTGAAACTAATAATTGCTAATTATGCCATATGCCGACAATCTAAAATCTAATAATGAACTAAATTAACATAATCAACCTATACATTGACAGGACGACGATGGTAAAGAGCTGGGTTTGATCGAGAGATAATTATACAGTACCTGAAGCAGATGCGACGACGACGATAAGGACAAGCGACAATGAGGTATGGTGGCATGATGCGCGATGACCTTCAGTTGCCACAGAGATGACGACATTGGCTACCTGAGGATGACAACGCACGGCGGCACGACAATGACGCTCAGTGGGATGACGACAAATGAGAGAAAATAAATGGGGCTATGGGCGATGGACATTTATGATTAGATTTTACCAACGGAATTTACTGACGACAACTCTATCGGTAAACTTTAACATTATTTACCCTATTAAGCATTCCACTTTTTTTACTGACGGACATTTCTTACCATCATTATATTTCATCGAAAATTTTTCTAGAATGATTTCCCTCTATATTTACCGACATATTTTTTCCGACACAAGTTAAAATTTTTTCCAACAATTTTACCAACGGATAACAATTTCTCGTTAGTAATTTCCAATAGTTCAATTTCTGTTGATAATTATCTATTGCTAAAAGCTATTTTTTTAAGTGAAAAAGGAGAAGTGACTCGTATAAAAATAGCTCATATATCTACTTAAAATCAAAAGTTATCAAGTTATGAGATTATTATGACATAAATTATCTTTAATTTTCAGTTTTAACTCAAATAAATGTAAAAAAATTATCACATTTAATAAACTCTTTTACGCTAAAAATAATTGATCGGTTAAATTATCGATTATTTTGAATAAAAAGTTAAAGATGACATATATATAAAGATGATCTAATAATTTTATATATCAAAGGTTTTGGGAGAAAATAAATATGTTTTTATATGTGTATATAAATCATTCATCTTGCTAATTAAAGATCAATGTAAAAAAGTTTACATGCATCATAATTATTTTTTACTAAAAAAATGTGTAAATCCATCTTTTTAAAGTTAAAATTACAAATTTGCTCTTATTTAAAAAAATCAAATAAACTCTTAAAATTATGATATTCATAAGTTAAGTCATAAAGTTAATATTTGATTATAAAATAATTTTATCAACAGGTTATCAATAAAAATAATTGTTTATATAATAATAATAAGATCTTATTTATATAATAAAAATATAAGAGTTTATTACTAAATTTAGAACGGTATTACATGAAAATATTAATATTAATAATGATTAATGCCTTGTTTTGTTAGCAAGTTACGTACTAGAGATAGAAAACGTAAACGAGGCCTTGTGTGTGAACTTTGAAGAAGGAGATAGGTTAGGTCAGTTACTGACTCGGTTGACGGATTACTGCGTTCACCGTCACGTGGCACTGATTCTCGTTACGTCACCTCGCGGGGAGGAAACATTGAAAAAGATGGGAGAGAGTCGTGCTTGACAGCTTTAGATGGTTATACGTGTCCGGTTCTTATTGGTAAGTGATATTGTTATCTGACCCCGCCACCCCCTAAGAAGGTGGTCCATGACTACTCGTCCACGTATCAGAGTTCAGAGAGATAGCCATGACCCCCCACACGTGACCGTACAGAGAATTTGGTGTTGAGATATGACTTATATGGGTCAATATATTTTGAAAATTATCTAGATTTAATTTAAATTAAACAATTCAATCTAATAATTAAACAAAATTTTAAATATATTCAAATTTCAAATAAATTAAAACTAAAATCCAAAAAATGACTTAATATCATTCTTAATTCACTTTTATTCAATATTTTCATAAATTAAGGCCAGTAACATAACTTCAATCATTTTTTTAAATATAAAATATGAAGTCGCTATCTTTTAAATGATTATTAGATAAACCTTCATATTAATGCAATAATCTACAAATCATTATCAATTGGGTACCCCGCATTAGTCCTATACGACAGGCTCAAACAAAAAAGCATAAATAAGGGGAATTGAACACGAGACTTTTTAGAAATTAATATTTTTATAATATTCCCATTGTTTAATTCATTATGTAAACAATTGTTATATACAGTATCTATTATAATCGTTAGTTATATTAATCTCATCACTTAATTTAAATTCATTTAATTGTCAAAAAATGATTTAAAATACATAATTTACTAATCTTTGTTATACATAATAAACTATTCAATGCAAGTCACTATTAAAAAAATTACACAAATACCAAATTCAAACGACTTACCGGGTCCTAATCATTAATCAAATTGAAGTCGTTTTCTAATTTTTGCTATCATAAGTTGGCTTCTTGCGAGTTTGACATTTGGCGTACAATTAAAGCAAAATCTTAAATGCAAATAATAAAAAAGACCCATTAGATTAATAAAACTTTATTTCCTTCTCTATTTAAAAAAACCAAATCTTTAGTTGCCTAAATAGACCACCACCAAATATGGGGACGGCTAAATTATAATGCAAAAACAGCCTCATGAAACGTGTCTAAGAGCGACGAACAATGCAGGTTAGAAAGGTAAAGTTGGGAGGGTGGGCTGGGGGGTATGCACCGCTTAAATCGCCACGTCAGTCTCCGGCACGTGTCGTACACAACAAAGAAGATTAACCGCCACGTTTTTACAGGATATTACAAGCACCAAACCTCGTATAATTATGCTATAAATAATCAGACACTACGATCAAAAGTCGCTAACTATGTGTCCTAATCTCCCTAGTTGCATGGACCCTTGCACCGGACTAAAGCATAACTTCACCGCAGCTAAATTCAAATTAAATAATTAAATTGAGAGATAAGAGATTTAAAATACGTAAAATATTTATAATTTATAATTTATAATTTAATATTAAATTTTAGAATTTTAATTTGTTTATATAGCATGCTCGTTAAATACTAATAAAAATAATATATTTACTTAATTTATACAAATTTTTAAAACTTATAATCACTAAATAAAAATTTTAAAAATTAAATATTGAAAATATGATTTTATTCTGGTTAGAAATGCTTAATGTGAATTGACAGCAAATTTCAGTCAATAATAAATCTAAGAGAGTTGTTCGATAATATTTTTTAATTAAAAACTTGAAGAAAAAATTATAAGGTAAAATAAAATAATTAAAATATGTAGTTTCTTTTTTTTTCGGTGATCTAAGGAATTAAATGTACATTAAACAGAGAGCCTCTGAAGTCTGAACCGATGATTTTCGCCACGTGGCGATATACTAATAAAAAATCAACACGATTTAGAGAAAAACGATAATGTTTTTAAGTTTTTAAAATAAGATGACGGGGAAGTGGTACCGGAGGACCACAAAACATGCGTGTCACAAAAAAAAGATGGTTGAGGCGACTTGTGTTGAGATCTTATTGGGCCACGTTTACTAGGAACAAAAAGATGTTCGTAAATGACAAGGAGAGAGAAAGATGGACGGTGGAGATATTATGTTGTATTCTGATGTTGGACGTCATGGCAAGTGGACATGTCGGATCTTTGCCCGTGAATGTTACGGGCATCCCAATCTCCTGCCCGCACATTTTTAAGAGGAGCTCCTTCTCACGTTTCACTTCTATTTCTTTGCCTCTCTTTCGTTGTTTGCGTTTAGTACATGTCACTGATCAGTCTATAATAAGCTGGTGCTTAGTCTGGAAGAGGACGTTCCGAGAATTTAATTTGTTAGTTTTGAACGGTAGTGGGTTGGTAGTTTTGTTTTAGGATTAATGGCTAGTTGTGGAGTAGTTGGTGAAAGCGAAGGAGCTGTGGTGGAAACAAACTCACGGCGGAGGCGGCTTGGTCTCCGGAAGTTTAGTTCCGTCGCCGACTTGGCGGTGGTGCCTCCTTTGGAAGGTGGACGGAAAAGAAAGAAACTTGATCTGTTTCCTCTTCGGACGTCGGCTTCTCTTTTTGTGTCTCTGCGTGATTGTAATAAATCCTGTGAAGCAGATGAGGATGATGTGGCTGCAGGTGGTGGAATTGTAGAATCGGAGAGAAAACAATGTTTGGAGGCTTGTGAATCGGAGCCTCCTAGATTTGGTATGACTTCTGTATGTGGTCGGAGAAGAGAAATGGAAGATGCAGTTTCTATACACCCATCGTTTATCAGCGAAGAAGTTTCCTTCTTTGGTGTTTTCGATGGACACGGTTGCTCTCATGTAAGTTCATAAAACACTTTGTACCCAAATTTTCAAATTTTCGGTAGTTTGAGCTTTGGATTTAATTATGTTTCTGGGTCTGGTCGTACAGGTAGCTTTTAAGTGCAAGGATCGGCTCCATGAGATACTGAGAGAGGAAATTGCGAGCATGGAGTGTGTACCCTGGAAGAAGACGATGGAGAGGAGCTTCGAAAGAATGGACAAGGAAGTTTGTGAGTGGAACTACGAAGAGAGGAGCTCGAATTGTAAGTGTGAACCCCAAACTCCGCAGTGCGACGCCGTCGGATCCACGGCTGTGGTAGCCGTCGTGACGCCGGATAAGGTCATCGTTTCCAACTGCGGTGATTCTCGTGCAGTGCTTTGTAGAAACGGCACAGCTGTTCCGCTATCTTCTGATCACAAGGTGAGACTTTCGTCGATTACTCTATTTAAAGATAAGATACACGAAACTGTTGGTGACTGTTTGCTTGTTTGTGGATCTACAGCCTGATCGGTCCGATGAGTTGGTTAGAATCGAAAACGCCGGTGGTAGAGTAATTTACTGGGATGGACCAAGAGTTTTGGGAGTTCTGGCGATGTCTCGAGCAATCGGTAAAAACGATACTCTGAACCATTCAAAGCTTATCTTATTCTAATCAAAGTTGATATATTACTAAATTTGTGGTCTCGTTTTTGGATATGTTTAGGTGATAATTATCTGAAGCCTTATGTGATATCCGAGCCGGAGGTGACGGTGACGGAGAGGAACGAGGAGGACGAGTGTCTTATTCTGGCAAGCGATGGCCTTTGGGACGTTGTATCAAACGACATGGCATGTGGGGTGGTACGGGCGTGTCTTCGTGCGCAGCAGCCTGCATCGCCTCCGGGATCACCTAACGGCGACACGGAGAGTTCCGACAAAGCCTGCTCGGATGCATCGATTTTGCTGACGAAACTGGCTCTGGCTAGGCACAGTTCAGACAACGTTAGTGTTGTCGTGGTGGATTTGAGAAGGAAACCACATCAAAGCTAATCAAGGATGATATAATACTACCAATTATAGTTATATAAGCGTATATATTTGGATTAATTCTGCTAGTATTTGTAATTTTTTAGAAGAAGATGGTGAGAGTTTAATATCCGGCTCTTGATCTTCAGAATGATAAAAGGCTTTCATGAAAAAGAAAACAGGTGGACTTTTATCCCCCCGTAATTTCTCTTTTTCTTCACTGAAATTGATGCACGCTTAAAATTTAAAATTTGTAATTAATTTATATAGTAGAAGTTATTAATAATAAAATTTTTATTTATATTTCATAAAAGAAAGCAATAATTTCAACCAACATTTGGGGTAGAAAGTTCGAATCTTGACTCGAAAGTTTAACTCGGAAAAGCTTAAATTCAAACTTTGACTCGTTCGTTATTAAGGTTTGAAAGGTATAGTGGTAGTCAGCTTTTGGTTTAAAAAAGAAGGTAAAGTCAACGATGTCAAAACTTGGGAATATTTCATTTTCTGAAAATAACAAAAGAGTAATAAAAAAGATAATAGTAAGAACTAAGAAGTGAAAAATTACAGGAGGCAGTAAACTTGTAATTATGTAGGAAAGATACATGCAGACGTTGTCTTTTTAACTTGGATTCCTGCCCTACACAAGATGGTGTGTCGCAAATAATTCTAGGACACGTGGTCTTTGTTTTTCGTTTGGACAACATCGTCCAGTGCTGGACTAGATTTTGTTTAGATTTGATGTTGATGGCAATCAAGGTCATATGGCATTTGCTTCAGCTCTATATCTTTCGAATTTTGTTTTAATTCACGAAAATTATCCTTTTCTGCGCATGCCGAGGAGCAGTTCCGGTCCGGGCTGGCCTGCCCAACTTCTTTTGAAAGAGTGGGTGAATTAGATTTTCAACTGACTTTAAATTTTAATGTATACAAATTTCAATTTAATCAAATTTTGAATAATTAAAAAATTAAAGTTTAACACAAATTATAATATAAAATCTATCATATTTTATTTTTTAATATTTTTAGTTAAATTTTAGATTTAATTAAATCTAATTAAAATGTAAACTTTAATCTTTGTTTTTATACAAGTTATATCTAATTAATTTATTTAATTTACAATATTAATTAAAGATTATTATTTAAAATGTCTGGGGATTCATCCATCGTTTTACATGGTCTGATGAAAAGTGATCAAAGAAGTTAGAAGAGGGATTATATTTAACTAGCTAGTGACTCAAAATCAAGCTCAAAACATTTAATAGTCGATTAGGTCTAAATAAAAAATAATAAAAGTTTAAATCCATCTGTTAAACTAATTCATAAGTCTCTAAATTTAATTTTATATACAAATAATCTTTGATTTAATTTAACTTCATGTTAATTCCTTTATATCTAAAATTATAATATCTATAGAAACATCAAATTACTCCATCACAATATAAATTTGTAAGAGAAAGTAACTGAGAAAAGTTGGTTCTATCTCAAAAAAACCATTTTGACTTCATGTCAAGAAGGTTCGTGATGTAAGTTTTACATCATTTTAAATTATTAATGAAATATTACAAAGAAAGATAGAGAAATTTGCACATAATTTTTATCGATTTGGAGAAAGCATATAACATAATTCTTAAGAAAATCACGTGGAGATGTTTAGAGATTAAGGAAGCTCTTATGACTTTATATACGGGTGATTAAAGATATGTATGAAGGGGTAAAGACTATAGTAAGGACAATAAAAAGAGATACTGAAATTTTTTTCTACTAGTATCGGGCTACACTAAGACTCTGCATTGAGTCATTTTTGGTTCGCAATAGTGACGAATGAGCTCGTAAAAAATATTCAAGAAGATGTGTCTTAGTGTATGTTTTTTGCTTACGATGTTGTCTTAATGGATGAGCCAAGAGAAGATGCAAATGTATAAGTTAAAATGTTGGAGGGATATGTTAAAGCCAAAGAGCTTTAAAGTGAGTAGGACTACGACTAAATGTTTATAATGTAACTTTTATGACCATAAGGTAGCTACTAATGTGGAGATAAATATTGAATCATAAGTTATATTATGAAAAAAAGTGTTTTAAGTATCTAAGGTCTATCATCCAAAGCAATTGAGAGATCAATAAAGTCATAGTCATCGTATCAGATATGAGTGACTTAAATAGAGAAATGCATTAAGAGTTTTATATAATAAGAAAACACCACTCAAGTTCAAAGATAAATTCTATCCTTTAATGATTACGTCAATTATGCTATATGGGGCGAAATGTTGGTCTATCGAAGAAGTGCATAGTAATAAACTTATGGCAATGAAGATGAAGATACTCTGTTGGACGTGTAACTTTACGATAAGAGATAGAGTCAAGAATATAATGATAAGAGGCAAATTTAAAGTGAACGGTATTAGTGAAAAATTAAGAGATATGCGACTTAGGTGATTTAGACATATTAAAAGGTGACACTCTGACACTCCAGTAAAAAGATGCAAGAAAGTAATACTTAGAGACTGTAAGAGGAAAAAAAGCTAGCCTTAGAAGAACCGAAAGAAGTTATAAAAAATAACATGTCTCTGATAAAACTTACCAAAAACATGATCTATAATAAAAAACTCTGGTGTATCCAGATACGGATAAATGATCTCTCTTTGAGTTTTTTTTTCTTTAAATACAAAGTACTTACCTTTTAATTAGTTAGTTTCTTACTTAGCTTAACTACTTTCTTAATGTTAATGATTTGAGTTACTTCTTAATTACTTTTTTGATGTTAATGAGTTGAGTTACTCTTGCACTTGTCTTTTTTTTTAGTTTGTGTATTTATTTAATTATTTTATCTTTTATTGTTAATCTTTACCATGTTGTATACGTACAGTATTTTGTATTGTATTACCTATTTGTATAATTTATATTTTCATAATATCTTTATGTTATACTCAACGTGAGTCTATTAGAAACACTCTCTATCAGACAAAGGTAAGGTTGCGTAATATTGGTCCTCCTTAGGACTTTCACTGAGAGTTGTTATTTGTTGCTGTTTGATTAAAATATAATATTAAATGGTTTAAAACAATGCTGATTTCATCTATAAATTTAAGATATTCAAAATAAAAATAATGTTAGTTAATGGGTTATATTAAAATAACTCTCAATTCGAACCTAATTACAATTCAAAATTAATAGCTGAAAATTCAGTTCAAATGTGAACTTTTAAAACTTAATTCGTTTAACTAATCAACAAGTTTTAACGTGGATGTAACGTGGATGTGACACTTCTACCTTCTGGACTCTATGGCTTAGGTATGGTGATTCGAGACTGTAAGGGTTTCAACTGTGCAGGAAAGGTG
>JANVCL010000152.1:80591-92939 GCA_026546855.1 Erythroxylum incrassatum | reverse complement strand
CATTAACACTTTAATTCCACTTACCCATTCAATAAATTCTACTAACTTGATGTAATTATAATTCCAAAAATTTAAGTCTATCTAAACCTAAAATTTAATTCAAATCATGCTTGACTTAAAAAAAATTTCGAGGCCCAACAATAACTTTTTAATTTGATATACTGTTCGATTATATATAAATTCGTGTCAAAATTAAGATTTTGCAGAGAAGTTATGATTAAAAATTTTCACTAAAGTTAAGAAAATTAAATTTGAAATAAATTATTCAGAAGATTGATAAATCCCTAAATGATATGTTAAAAAGAAGTTCTATAAACTTTTTCAGTGTAATGTCTAGCAATTGATAAAAGAAATCTCATTCAAAGAACTTGAAAGAGATTTTTTCCAAAGTATCTTTCACGGAGCAAGGATTAGATCAGGCTATAAGAAATAGGCTTGTTATGTCAGGAGCAGTCCAACTACAGGACAGATTCATTAAACACAGCATTTTGCATTTCTTACACTTCGACTCGAGGAAAACAAATTCCTAATAATGTTCAAATGACAAGTTTACTTTAAAAAAAGTCAATAGGCATATTGAAAATCAAGTATAAAAAGGTCCTAAGCACAAAGTTAAAATCATGGGTATTAATTAAGTTCAGAAATAGATTTTATCATTGCAATTAAGTAATGGTTAGAATCATGGGCATCAAACATGGAGGCTAACTAACAAGTTAGGGTTTTCAAATATATACGAGCTTCATAATGTGGCCCAAGTAAAGCCCATTGCATAATAATTCCTAACTTAGTAGTGTTTTTTGGCTGGGCTTCCGAATTGATTGATACACAATTCAATTGAATTAATCTAAGGCAGTTTGTTAAATGGGCAAGTTTACGAGCCTAGAAAGAACTAGGGTTAGATTAGATGACTTTGCTGTCACCATTTTCTGAGACGAAGCTCCTTGATCCATGAAACGGGGCCTGAAACCGTGAGCAGACATACATGGCGTTACTCGGTCCGACACGGAACCTAAAGGCGAACAAGAAGCTAATGTACTCTCCCGCCTCCGCCTTTCAACATTTCATACAAAGATCAACACCAGAAATGGGGACGTTAGGGTGGACCCTAACTACACCACTGCGACTCAGTTCCTCCGCCACAGCCACCTCGGTGAAGTTGCCATTCTTAGTTGCGAATCTATCGATGGTCTTGTGTGCCGAAACCGAAGCCTCTGTCAATCTCATTCCTTCACTCGGAATACTACCTAACGCGATTGACACTCTTCGGGACTCTTGTATCGAAGTGTGGACTCGGATAAAGAACAAAATGTGGGTGCATTACATTGATTTTTTTATTGCGAATTATAACCCCCAACAACTGAAATTCCCCAAACAACGTAGAGGAACGATCAAAGGAGAGTCCTTGTAAAACGCTACGTTATGTATGTAGTATAGATTCTTGTCTATATGCTCTGAATCTTGGATTTAGTCTTACAAGATTTCTTGTATATCAATCACTGTATTTGTGATTCTTCAAATGGCAACCCTACCTATGAATGAAATCCCTCCCTCTTTAGGAGTAACTTTTCATCCAGTCCATTTAGTGACCTTCTAGTGTTTGCTGGATGATGAACTTAAGCTCTTGGTTTACTTGGGTTTATTTGCCCCGTGCCCCATCCTTTTTAGTTCTATTTGTTGTTACGTTCCTCCACAACAACTTATATTTCTTGTAGATGGAATAAATGGCAACTCAATTACCCAAGGAGTTCAATGTTGTTTTGGAACAGCGGCATCTATTAATGCACTAGCAAGCATACCTTCATTATAAGCTTAGAGAAGGCTATCTTTTACTTGCATCAACTTGTTGAATGTAGCTGAAGTCTCCCTACATTTTAACTCCATCTCTTTCATCTGTCTATGTTTGATCTTAATAATGTTTGTGAGATTGGAAACAAGTTGGTCCTGCTTTCGAGGTTCTTCTTCTACGATTGCGGATATTGGTTCAAGATCTCTAACTTTTCTTAGGTGTTCCCCAAAAGTATCATCAACCCAATAGTGGACTCCAAAATTTTCTCCGTTGTTGGAAAACCATTCCTTTCTAGCATGATGATTTGTTGAGTAAGCCTTCTTAAATGAAAGGGCCTTACATAGACCAAACCAATTTTTGCTGAATTTGACAATAGCGCATCCATAATGACCTTGGTAATTCCAAAGAGGATGAACCCGTGTGGGGTTGATTAGCTCATCCCTAAACTTGGATCCACTTGCCTCTATTTGATGACCATCCTCTGTCTTTCTAGTCGGAAGATTAATAGCAATTCCTTCCAACGCCACACTCAACTCCTCATCATGGCTGCAACCATAAAGCGGGTCGCTATTATCCTCTGGTTTTGGTGGTTTGACTGAAGCCACTGTATCCTTTTCCAAGTATTCAGCTAATGATATATGGTCTCCTTTGAATGCTTTCCCCTTTATTGTCCTCTTCTTGGAACTACTGTTTCCCACCGGGTGCATGGTGGAGGACTTCACTGTAGTTATAATCTAGTTTTCTTTTCTTGCTGGGGCAGTTGGGGCAAGTGAAAGTATCAAATTCTTTTCCATTCAACAATTCATCATAACACCTTTTTTTCTATAATCATCCGTTTCAGTTCAGAATCACCGACATCTGTGTCACTATCTGACCCTTGCCATTTAAACTTCCTATTTCAAACTATTTTAAAAGGCAACTAAAATTGAATAATGGCTTAAAATCCATACCTTAACGCTAAAGTTCATGTTTTAAATCAGTGATAGAAAAAGTAACTACGCATATACAGCACACTTAAAGAAAGTGGAAGAAACATTTTAGTGAGCTTAGACATTATTACCGTCAAAACAAGTTAGTCAAACCAGTAACCGCGAAAAGCTATCTTTCACACATTTCGTGCCCTTTCAACTTTCCTTGAAGTGTCATACAAATCAGGCCAGTAGTGTCAACTGACAACTACATCCTTTATAATATGTAGCGATACCTTAGTTACGTATTTTGGATCAAATGTGAAAATACCTGATTTCTGAAACCAAAACGAGCACGAATCTACCGCTGCCTTCACGGGAACTCCTCTTCGGAACGTAGGTAAGGTCTTTCTACAGCTTTTTCAAAATGTAAGCTCTCTTAATAGGTCAAAGAATCCTTATGCTTACGATTGATTATATGAGCAATTGCAGAAGACCTTAACCTTTATCTATAACATCCATATCGAGCTTCCCCATCACAAGTCGATATAGGTCCGGTCCACACTAATTGGGATCCATTTTTCACATGGACTTCGACCAATTGATTTAGATCATTTATTGGGGCAATTTATTATCTTTATTTGGATTAAATTATGTAACTTAATCGATAAGTTATTAAAAAATAAAAAATGCAATTAATAGTTGTCCAATTTTATGGAAAATGACAAAATTGTCCAACATTCTCCCCCTTGGACAAGTATTAATTACATTTTTTACTCTAGTTTTAAAAAAAATTAAAACTCGGTTAAGACATGCTATTGTATTAGTCAACTAAGTTTTAAAAACAAAACATTTGATCCAAAGATAACAAAAGTCCATCATTCCATCCTGTAAGGCTTTCGATACCGAAAAGTATCAAATGCATGTGTTATGTGTGACACAGATCCAATACAATCATGTATACATAATACCTCACTAACATGAATGGGAAAATGGAACGTGGCAAGCTAGGATGATACTATTATGATCTAAATTATACCATCTTCATTTGTAGGTCTCAATTTCTCCAACTTTATGCTAAACTGCATTAGAGAAATCATCTTTTCTCTCACCAAATGCTAAACAACATTAGAGAAAACTTGTTTCCTCTTACCAAATGCTAAACTGCATTAGAGAAAACCTTTATGTTTTCCAACTAAATGCTAAACTACATTAGAGAACCTTTATAGTTTTAAAAACTCATATCCCCCTATGTCATGTCAAACTTCATAAATATCCGTTTAAAACTATATACGTCTAAATGACACAGGTACAAGGTCAATATGTATATATGCCCAATGATCTTTAAATGCTTAAGATCGACACAAATCTTAAGACTTTTATACGTATTGTGACAATCTATAATAACACGTATTATTGAGGACAAATGATGATTATCTCCATTGATGAACCATCATATTGTCATAATACATCAAAATGTACAAATATACATGGAGCAAACATAACAATCCGCTAACTAACAATGTCTAAGGACGTCAAAACACCCATACTGTATACTTGTGTCACAACCACAAGTGGGCAAACTCCTTTAGTTAAAGGATCAACTAACTTTTCCTCAATCTTTAAATGCTCCAAATCTTAATGTTACCTTTTCGTATCAACACCTTTATGACTAAATAATTGAACTTTTAAATGCTAAGACCCTGTGATATTCTTTGTTGTTATTAAACATCACAGTAAAAAGATTACTATATGTAACCAAATGAGACTAGCCACTGAATCAACCACAAACAACTCAGAAATCAAGTTTTTGACTAAATCATCTAAGAAGCAGCCCCATAGCATGCACTTTGCATACATAGACGAGAAAGTTACCCGTGTCTACTTGACACACTTCCACAACATTGTACCATCTGCAAACTTAAAATTGTAACCTTAAGTGGACTTTTGATCATCAGAATAAATAGCTAAAATTTGAATCTTAATTCACTATGAGGTTTAGGTTGTTGACCTTTCTATATGTCAACATATAATCCTTAATTTCCTTTAGTATCTCAACACTCACTAGATTAAATTCCAATGGTCTACACCTGGGTTAACCAGACATTAATCAAACAATCAAACAGTGAATGCAATGTCCCGCCTAGTACATAGCCAAGCATACATCAGGCTATCAACTATACTAGAATACGGAACATTCCGCATAACCTCTTTCTTTACTTTATTCTTTGGATATTATGCTAAAGATTATCTCTCACTATGAGAGATAGGTGCTACGATAGGTTTACTATTAACCTTATTAATCCTTTGTAACACATACTCAATGTACGCATTCTATTAAAGGTCTGATGAATGTTGAGATCTGTCCTGGTGAATCTGAATACTTAGGATAGAAGATGTTGCACTAAGGTCCATGTCAAAGTTCTTAATCAAAAGTTGCTTAACCTTATACAATATGGTCAAGTAATTTGACATGAGCAATATCATCCACATGCAGTAATAGTAAGATAACTTTGCTCCCCTGACCTCATAGTACAAGCTTTTTTTAATTTTATTTTCGATGAAGCTGAAAGAGATCACAACCTCATCAACTGTAAGATATTACTTTAGGAAGGTTTGATGCAAACCATATATTGATCTGCATAATGCGCAAACCATGTCAGTTCCATCTGGATCATGAAATCCTTCAAGTTGCACCATATAGACCACTTCGTAAAGGTCTTTATTCAGGAAGCGGTTTTGATAACCATCTTATGTAACTCTATATCATCATAAACTACAATTGCCTTAATCACTCAAAGTGTACCCTACGAGGATATGAGAGAAAAGGTAACATAAATTCAACCTTTATCCTTAAGTGAGCCATTAGGTAACTGAGCGAGTCCATCAATTGCTGAAATCTATCCTAAAATCTTTTAGGTCTAAAACTTCATTTACAACTGATAGGTTTGTAGTTATGATGCAAACCAACTAACTCCGAGACCTTACTATGCTTCATGGATTACATTTTTTCATTCATTGCATCCTACCACACATCCGCATTGGGTCCAAAAATAGCTTTTGTAAAAGTAACTAGATCCGTAACATGTCTAATAGTATAGTCCTGTACACTTGATAGACTATGTAATTAGATAGGATAGTAGGTCATCTCACTCCGACGGATTTACCTAATTGTATTAGATCTTGTACTCCCAAGAACCTCTGTATGTACAGGTATGGGTTCATGTTCGTGTACAGGCATGGTATAGAGACCTAAAGCCATTGGATCTAACTGTATGAGTAGCGGGTATATGATAACTGTAATATCCGCCCTGCTATCATCTGAAGGGTCAAAGACCCACCATCATCATAAACATTGTATTATAGAAACTTAGTTGTCTATGATTCCACTGTTCCGGTTCCTCTTTCTATATAGTAAAAGTTGTAGCTTTAAAGTGATCAGGATATCTTACTAAATAGTAATGAGCACAATGAGCATGTAATTTATCTTTATAAGGTTTATACTACCTCAGTAGGGCAACCCCATACACGAATGTGTGCAAGGTTGAGTTTTCATACTTTTAGATAATCAGGTAGAATAGCTTTGTTCTCCATCGACTTCTTCAAGTCCTTTAGTGTGCAGTTATTCTTTCGGCAACATATCATTTTGCTCAGAACTACTTGGTATAGTGAATTAAGTCACTATTCCAACTGATTCCAAATATCTAACAAACAAACCTTTTCAAGTCCTGAAACATCATGTTTGTCATGATATTCTCCTCCACGATCAAATCTGACTATCTTTATGAATTTTTCCAATTGGTTCTCAACCTTTAGTTTTTAAGCAAAACACATAACTATAATAGGAATAATCATTAACAAATTTTAGAATACATTTAGAATTGTGCAATGCAACTGTATAAGGTCGACCGATATCTTTATGTATCAGACTCGACAAGTCAAAAGCATGAGTTGACCTCAATATCCTTATTAGTCAACTTAGCCCTGCAACAATCAACACATGTTCCCAGATCATCATAATCTAAAATTAAGACACATTTTATACAAACTATATGATAATAAAGTTTTACCATTATGTTTTGCATTAAACAAAAAATGTACAATAGAAGCATTAAATACAAAACATTAACCCTCTTTGTCCAAAAATGATCGAAATATCATATATAAAATATGTCGTGTAAAACCCAAATGAACCTTACAACAAGGTTCAGTACATACATCCCCTGTAGATATTACTTCCACTTCTTCATTGCTATGAACCATCAGTTCCTCCTTCCCTTTAATTTGGCTTTACCCTGGATATGAACCCCTGCATTGTGGAAGCATCTTGATCAGATGTTCCACTAAATAGCCACCAAGTACTTAATGCGGCTATCGCAAATTAGATTCATAAATTGATAAGCCAAGGAGCAACCTGATGGTCTCAATCTTTCATTTTTAAACCCCATACTACTGGTTTCTTTATGTCATGTAAACCTTTACCAGTACTAGATTGACTAGCCTCAACATATGGAGAAGATTTGAACTTTCTACCATTAAACTTAGCGAGCTTCATCTTTGTCTTCCCTTTAGTTACTTCGAGGGCTATAGGAGTAGCAAACTTGAGTTTCTCCTCCTCAGCAATACAATGGGAAATTAAAGCATTAAAATCCCATTCCTCATCCAGCAAGCAATATGTCATCATTAAATTACTAAAATATGGAAGAAGTGTATTCAGAGTCTGGTAAACAATAAAGACATCAGGAAGAGGAATATTCAACATCTTCAATCTACTGTGATGATGAATCATTCTCGATATGTATCCATTACTCCTCCTTCTCCTATATATCTCATAGAGAATAATTCTTTTATCAAGGCATTTGTCTCAATATTAGGTAAGACTGTGTAATTCTAAGAGACATTATTAAGAAACTTCTCCGCTATGTCTATGTTCGGAAGTCCACTTAGTAGATGGTCAGGTATGGATCTCTTAATGGTCATCAGATATAATCTGTTAGACCAATCCTAGGTTTCATAAGCTGCTTTACAAGCTCTTGAGCTCATAGATGTAGGTTGAAATAGCCTATCTATTTGTATAACCATATCAACCTCAACTATCTCCGTAGCATTCAATACATCCTTCATCCACTTCTTCGTATTAAAACCGGTCAGTGTTTTAATGGTGACACTGATTTTGTTGATCGGGTGACTTCAAAATGACAATGTTTCAATCAGAACAAATGTAGGATAACAACAATACTCAAAGTCATTGAATAGTATCTTTACTAAAAATCCAATCACACGTATTATGAAACACCTTTGTGCAGAATACGTAATATATGCAATTAGACCTCCACATAAAAGCGACTAGTTTACAAACTCTCAATTTCTATGACACTACCACCTTTGGGCGAATAGATCACTTAAGTAACAACTTTCCTCCATAGAATGTCTTTATGCACATCTCAAAATGTTATGTAAAACCGACACCTTTGGGCAGAATAACCAAACACAAAATCAGAGACATTCCCTAACGTGTGAGCAGAACAATTCAAAATATTGACTCAAAAGGCCACTGTGGTGATTACATCCTCATTAGCACTCAAAAACTCTGAAAAAAACAAGGGATAAATCTTTATGTTATCCTCACATTATTTATAGGCATATGACATGTGACAATGTAACATCAATAAACGCAAAAATTCGAATGCACAGTCTCATTGTCACACACTCGTGTTGAAGACATTCTCTAAAAACTTCATGTGAGACTTTCGTAAAAGAAAATTCTTAGTAGAGTGATTGTCGTGCCTCACTAGACATTGAACCGACCACCCAAGACATAAAAACCTCATGTATCTCCTTTATGGCAAGTTTGTTGCATGAAAATTCACTCAAAAATGGCTTCATAATGTCTCAATTCTTTTTTCAAGTGACTATCATGCAATCCCAAACATTGAGCATGAGACCCGAGACACGAAAACTTTAAGTATCTTCCTCATATAATGTTTGAAGCATGAAAATTCACTCAAAATTAGATTCAGAATACCTTAACTCCTTTTCTAGAGTTAGATTTAATTTATTACTAATGTAATAAATCCAAAAAATAGAAAAAACTCACTTTATAAATTTCCCAGGCCCGAAAACTTACCCAAAACACCCCGAGGCACCCTTACGAGAAATCTAAAATTTTTTTGTGTTTTTTTAAACACTATAGTAATCTGTACGGTTGATGTCAATAAGACGTTAGCAGACGCGTCAGCCCTAATGTTAGTCGCATGTGTTGCGAAGGGCACGTGCTCGCATCAGATCCTCGAAGGACAAATCTGGCGTGTGTTGTGAACGCACTGTCGGATGCATGTCTAGCGCATGTGACACACGAGCCCAACACGTTGCATGCACATATGCACTGTTCACTGTCGGCACATGATCCCACAGGTATATTTTCTAGCTTCCGGGCTTGTTTCACCTCGTTTCTCAAGGCTACACATATGTATACTACTTTCATGCAATAAAAAGCAAGAAAATCAAGAAATAAAAGTTAAATCTCCGAAAACCTTACCACGTGTAATACTTAATGATACCTTAGTTACGTATCTCAGATCGAAAGTGAATGGGCAAGAAATGAAGAAATGCATAAATACCTGATTTCAATCTCTATAACTTCCAACAAGCTTTTCGAAGCCAAACTAAGCACGAATCTACCGCCACCTTTATGGGAACTCCTCTCTGGGACACGGGTAAAGTCTTTTTACAATTTTCTCAAAATGTAAGCTCTCTTAACAAGTCAAAGAATCATTATGCTTACGATTGATTATATGAGTAATTGCAGGAGATGTTAACCTTTATATATAGCATCCATATTGGGCTTTTCTATTATAAGGCTGATATGGGTCCGGTTCACACTAATTGGGATCCATTTTCCACATAGAATTAGACCAATTGATTTCAATTATTTATTGGGCTACTTAATTATCTTTATATGGATCAAATTACGTAACTTAACGGATAATTTATTAAAAACTCAAAAAATGCAATTAATAGTTGTCCAACTTTATGGGAAAGGAGTAAAATTGGAAACTAAAGCACGCAACGAACTCGAAAGCAAAAACCAGAAACATACGTTATAAACAAAAATTAAAGTCCTAATTAGAAAAAGACTTCGGAATCGATTTATAAAAGAGGGAAGATGTTAGGGATCGTATTTTATCAGTTACTTAGAATTGAAAAAGTTTTTGAAATTTTGGCAAATTCAAAAGAAATAAATTTATGTGTAAATTTAAAGGCATGCTAAAGAATGGGAAATAACATGCGTGTAGTTTGCTACCTTATATAGAATGCTTAAAATGGATCATAAATCCTGAACTTAGAAAAAGGAAAATCTAAGATGGAACATACGTCATGTCGGGAAATTACAATAAAATGTTTGAGTTGAGTCTTAGAGATTAAAAATAAAATAAAATAAATAAGAATGCATATAATAGATAATATGTCTTTGAAATGAAAAAAAGAAGAGTCTAAAGTACTATCATAAGACATGAGGCAAAAAAAATGTTATAAGGCTTGAAATAAAAATGATATACCTAAGAATAGGTCTTAAACCTTGAAATAAAAATTAAAAAAAAGTGTGGCATGAAAATTAGAGTTTAGGAATTATGACTTAATATCTATGGTTTCGAATGGATTTTGTATTTTATTTAAAAGTGGAGAAAGCATATGAATTAGTGATTTGTCACCTAAATTTTGTCTTGAGCTTTAAAGCTTTGCGATTTGGACTTAAGCTTGTAATTTTTGACCATTAATGGGAAATTCTAACACCTCAACAAAACCTCTCCATATGAGGTCCATTTTTCCACCATTAGGCAATCCTGACAGCTCATCCAAATTAGCCCATGTAAGCTCCATTTTTCCACCAATAGGTAAATGAGTTATATGTAGTTTATTTTGGTATCTAAACTTGCAACAAGTAATGTATGTTTGTATTATTGTATTTTTTAGTGGTATAGTTTATATAGTATTCTTTGATTAATATAGTGGTATTTATGGTATAATGTAAAAATTATGTTATGATTTTTTTAACAATTAATATAAGAAGTATGTTTGGTATCTTTTATTATGTTTTTTATTTCCTGTAAATTTGTGTTTAGTAAGGAAAATGAATTGTAGAAATTATGTAATATTATCATTCATCTTCATTAGCACAATTTTCCCAGCTAAATAAGACAACTAAGAAATTATAAAACCTTGAGTTTAATATTTAAATATCAAGTCTTCATATTGAAAAACCATAAGCCTTTATAAAATATAGAAAATATTATCACTTAACTTCTTATATATTGGTGAATGTCCTAACTAGAAATTAGTACAAGTAGTACCATGTGTCATTATATTCCATATCATCACTTTGTACAAAAGCACCATAGGTCATTACAAATATGAAACAACTTTACTTTTATATAGAAATGTCATTATTGAGTACAAAGAATATCATAACTTAATATAAACTCTATCAGGGTTCAATATATGTAGTACTAGCTCTTATTTAAAAAGTACCACCAATCATTAAAAATAAGTAATGCCTATATTTCTAAATAGGAATACTATGAATAAGTACAAAGAATGCCATACCATAATTAAATCACACCTATCTACAAAAATAAGTAAAACCTATAATTTACAATGGAAATGCCATGATTGAGTATAAAGAATATTATGTATTAACACAAACTATACTAAAATGCAATACATTAAACACAACCACTATCTATAAAATTTACCATCATACATTATAAATAAGTAACATCTACACTTAAAAATTGGAATACTATAATTGAACACAAATAAAACCTAGCATCAATACATACTATAATGGGATTATATACATCCCATAACATGTATATTTAATTCATTATAGATAAGTGACAAATTCACTTATATAAAGGAAAATTATAAAGGACATGGATTATTATAAGCAACGTACCAAATTGTTTCTATTTAAGGTTTTGTTGAATGTAGTTAACTACATACCTATGTGGTCATATTCATATTATAAAATTTGAAGGGACAATATGAAAGATACAAATCAACATATGAAAATAGAAAATTATTCCTATTAAAAGTTTTTATAAACATGGTTAAAAACAAATCCTTTGATCGACTGTATTCATATTAAATTTTTAAAAGGGATATTATAAAGAATGTGGATTTGCACATGATCTTGTAGTAAATTATATCATCAAAGATTTTTTTGGAAATGATTAAGTATATGCTTGTATGGTCATCCATATATATGTTATAACTTTTTAATATGCTATATAAAGGACACAAATTGACAAATTCCCTTATAGCAAATTGTATCGATTAAAGGTTTTATTAAACATAGTTAACTATACATCTGTATGGTTAATCATGTTCATGTTGAAATTTTCAAAAGAGAATATGTAAAAGATATGGATTGACATACACCTTTATAAAAATTTGTTTTTAATAAAGGTTTTGCTGGATATAGTTAACTACATAACCTTATGGTTAACCATATTTATTTTGGAAAATTTTGTAAACGATCTAGAAGGGGGGATGAATAGATCTTTTAATCTTTTCGTAAAACTCTACAATAAAATCAGAAGTCAATTCACACAAAAACCAATTTAATCAAAAACAGATACAAAGAGTAGAGAA
>JANVCL010000152.1:64769-80491 GCA_026546855.1 Erythroxylum incrassatum | reverse complement strand
TTACTACTGGTCGTTTCTGTCGCACCGCTTGTCGCCGATTCGTTCTGGGACCATGGCATCTGACAAGGATAGACTGTTGAATGACATATATCATCGCCTGAACATTGAGGAGGACGAAGGTACATTGGAGTATACGGAGGACACAGCTATTGGAGATCAGGGGGCAACAGGGATTGAATGGCAACACTGTTGTGGGGAGATTGGTAACTGAGAAAATGATTAACTTTCCGGTATTCAAACAGATTATGGCTAGTGTATGGCGTCCTGGTAAAGGAGTGCTGATTAAAGAACTGGGAAACAATACCTTCATTTTCTAGTTTTTCCATTCCCTCGATGTAGACAGAGTTTTACGAGATGGTCCATGGAATTATCAACCTATTCATATTCTTTTGCATCGACTACAACCAAATGAAAACCCTCGCCAAGTTGAACTGGTATATTTAGAATTATGGGTTCAAATCCATAATATTCCTAATGGTTTTATGTCGGAAAGAATTGCGGTGGATGCTGGTAATTACATTGGAACACATGTGGAATCAGACCCTCGCAATTTTTTAAACATCTGGCGAGACTTCATGCGAATTAGAGTTAGAATTGATATCAGAAAACCTCTAAAGCGCAAATTGTTTGTGAAACGATCACAAGGGGATAAAGTTTGCCTGGACTTCAAATATGAACGACTGAACACCTTTTGTTACTTCTGCGGCATTGTAGGACACACAGATCGGTTTTGCTCTCTGTTATATGACCACCCACAAATTCCTAGAGAACGATTTGCATATGGCTCATGGTTGAAAGCCGAATCCAGACGCACAACTCAGAACGGAGATCGATGGCTACGGTCGGAAAATGATATGCCGGCAACTTTTAAGGACAATACTGCAGCAGCTCCGGCGATACCTGTAGCAAATCCATCGATATCTACGGATATGGACAAGACTAATATCATGGCAGAAAATCAGGGGATTCGAATATTTTCTCCTCCGCAAATCAGTGGTGGATCACGGATTACTAATGATCAGAATCAATCTAATGGCGTGACAGAGGGGATTTGCGAAAATGTTGCCGTCTTGCCTTATCTTACACCGGACACAATTATGGTTACAGATTCTAAACGTAGACGTCTCCAAGAAGTAACAGCGTCTACACATGTTGACATGGAGGAGGAATTTATCCCAAGTACTTTTGAGGATGGGCCAAAAAACTTGACTTTGGTGGGCTTTGTTTCCGAAGCCCACCGACAGCTATGAGTACCTTAAGCTGGAACTGTCGGGGGCTTGGGAACCCCCGAACAGTCCGAACATTAAAGGACATGGTGTCCGAAAAGAAACCCAATTTTATTTTCCTTATGGAAACTAAAATTACTAGAGAAAAACTTGTACCAATTAAAGTAAAGCTTGGGTTCAGTGGTATGTTTGTGGTGGACCCTATTGGAAACAGAGGAGGTTTGGCACTTTTGTTGAAAGAAAAGGATATGGCTCAATTACTGAGCTATTCTCCAAATCATATTGATGTCGTGGTATGTATTGATGGACTTAGACGTTGGCGGTTAACGGGCTTTTATGGATTCCCCGAGCGGTACAATCGACGTATGGGCTGGGATTTACTTCAAAATCTTCGTAATAAATCACCTCTACCTTGGTGTGTCATCGGCGATTTTAACGATATCATGTTCCCTTCGGAGAAGCAAGGACATCATACCCAGCCTAGATCACTGATGGAGGGGTTTTGACAGGCGCTCATGGATTGTCAACTGCATGATTTGGGGGCAGAGGGCCCTTTGTTTACCTGGGAAAATCGACGAGCTGAATCTGATTTTGTAAGGGAACGACTGGATAGGGCAGTTGGCACAGTTGAGTGGTCTTCAATTTTTTCGATGGCAAGAGTTCATGTGTTGCAAGCTATATCCTCTGATCATTTACCACTTTTCCTCTCCTTGGGCATACAATGGCAGAAATACGTACAGAGGTGTTTTCGTTTTGAAAACGCATGGACTCTAGAAGATGCTTGTCGACAAAGGATTAGTATGAGTTGGATGCAACACGTCACTCGTCCTCTCCAAGACAAACTCCGGTCTTGTTCTGAAGAGCTGCAAGTATGGGCAACATCGCATAAACAAGATTTTCATCAAAGGCTTAATATGATTAAACAACAGATGGCAAAGGTGCGGCGTCAAAAATACTAGATAGGGAGAGGCTACAAGGATTAGAAAAGCAGTACAGTGAGCTCCTCTTACAACATGAAATATACTGGAAACAAAGATCCAAACAACATTGGCTTGCCGAAGGAGATTCAAATTCCAAAATTTTTCACCTGATGGCATCCCACAAGCATTGAAAAAATTTCATTTCACAGCTCAAGAATCAAAATGGGGAATGGATTGACTGGGACTCTGGTTTACCGAATATGTTGTTGGATTATTATCAACAACTTTTCACCTCCTCATGTGGAGATATCAGTCCGATTCTAAACAATGTGGCTCGGAAAGTAACCCCGATACAGAATGAATCCTTAGTGACTCCATATACGGAAGAGGAGGTGCGCCAGGCACTATTCTCCATGCATCCCGATAAATCACCGGGGCCTGATGGTTTCAACCCGGGATTTTTTCAAACATATTGGGATATCGTTGGGAAGGAGGTCACTCGAGAATGTCTCAAGACGTTGAATGGGGATGCGCCTATGCCTGGCATGAACAGAACAAATGTTATTCTTATACCAAAGAAGAAAACGCCGGACGTAAAAGCAGATTTGAGACCTATATCGTTGAGCAATGTCACTGATCGTATAGTTTGCAAAGCGCTTGCCAATAGATTAAAACAAGTTCTGCCTCAGATTATTTCGGACACACAGAGCGCTTTTATCCCACATCGTTTAATTACAGATAACATAATTGTAGCTTATGAGCTGTTCCACTCTCTTAAACGGAAAACGCAAGGCAAGACGGGTTATCTGGCATTGAAAACTGATATGAGCAAAGCATACGATAGAGTTGAGTGGGAGTACTTGCGGCAAATCATGTTAAAACTGGGGTTTACCAACATATGGGTCTCGAAAATTATGAACATCGTCACATCGGTCTCTTACTTTTTCACTCGAGGAAAGGAGGAATACGAGCCTTTGAAACCAAGTCGAGGATTGCGACAAGGTGACCCACTGTCTCCCTATTTATTTATTATATGTGCGGAGGGCTTATCAGCTAGCTTTCAAAGTCTACAAGCTCAAGGACGCATACATGGGACAGTTGTCGCAAGAGGTGCTCCTCCGGTGTCTCATCTGTTCTTTGCAGATGACGCTATCTTCTTTGTTCGGGCTACACAAGAGGAGGCAGTCCAATTGAGAACTATCTTGCAAATCTATGAGAATGCATCGGGACAAAAAATCAATATAGACAAATCAGGTATTTCGTTTACTCCAAATACTACGCCTACACTGAAGACTGTGATATGTCAAATTTTTGGAGTTACGGAGATTGCTGGTCACACAAACTATTTGGGTATGCCATCAGTAATAGGCAGAGGGAAGCGCCAAGTTTTTCAGTATGTGATCGAAAAGTTTACCAAGCGACTACAAGGGTGGAAAGCTAAAACACTATCGAAAGCTGGTAAAGATATACTGTTGTGGACGGTTGCCCAGGCTATGCCGAATTATCTTATGTCCCTTTTTTTATTCCCTCTGGATACTTGTAAGGAGCTGGAAAAGTTGATGAATGGTTTTTTTTGGCACAATGGAGGGCGAGACAATCATGGTATACGATGGCTAAGATGGCAGAAATTAGCCATACCAAAGATTTATGGAGGTTTGGGCTATCGAGATTTGAGGCAGTTTAATCTAGCTCTTTTAGCAAAACAAGGATGGCGACTTCTAAAATATCCGGAGTCGACTGCAGCAACTATCCTTAAAGCTAGATATTTTCCTCGGAGGGATTTCTTCTCAGCAGAGTTGGGACACAATCCAAGTCAGATCTGGAGAAGCATCCATTAGGCCAAAAAAATACTGATTCCTGGCTGTCGACGACGAGTAGGTGACGGACAACAAATCCATATATGGAGAGACCCATGGCTTATGGATGACGATGACCCATACATTCAAACACATCCCAACCCGCAGATACAGTTTATCGCAGAACTAATTAGGGATTGTCGGTGGAATGAAAACAAGATAAAGGAAGTTTTTGATCAACGAGACGCAAACCTTATTCTTCAGATACCACTCAGTTTTTCAAGACGCAAGGATGAGTGGATGTGGATTTTTAACAATCAAGGTGAATATAAGGTGAAAGAAGGCTATCGCATAAGCATGGAGGACGTGAATCTGGAGTTACGAGAAGTCGGCTTTCCATGGGAGAAATTGTGGCAAATGCAAATTCCAGGTAAAATAAAGCTTTTTATCTGGCGGACGTTGAGGAATGCTCTCCCCTGTAGAGCAAATCTGAAAAGGCGACATATTGCTGTAGATGACAGTTGCTCACTGTGCGGTAAAGCTTGCGAGGATGAGAACCACATGTTCCTTCATTGTGACGTGGCTTCTGCTGTATGGAATAGTTATTCGGTGGCTTGGCACATGTCCCCTACGGTTACTCTACATCACTGGTTTGCTTCTGTTATGGTTGATTTTCCCAAGGCAAAAGCAGAGGAAATTTGCATGATCTTATGGAGTTTGTGGACCACACGCAACGAAGTGGTATGGAAGCAGAAAACTCAGGACATATCTAGCATTATTTGTCGAGCCACCACTACACTGGCAGAGTGGCAAGCTGCGCAACACAGACATAATACTGCTATGTCAACGACACAACACTCTCATCCCCAATGGCAAGCGCCGCAGCTAAACCAATTTAAATGTAACGTGGATGTGGCACTTCTACCTTCTGGACTCTATGGCTTAGGTATGGTGATTCGAGACTGTAAGGGTTTCAACTGTGCAGGAAAGGTGATGCTTATGTCAGGCTGGAGGGATCCTTTAATTGGTGAAGCACTGTGTTTTCGAGAAGCTTTAAGCTGGATCAAAAGTCTATCTTTCTCTCCGATTTGTGTGGAAACGGATTTTCAAACAATTACCAACTCTATGACATCCACACAAAAATGTCCTTATTTTTCGATGATTATCGAGGATTGCAAAGCTCTTATTAAAGAGCATCAGTATATTTCTATAGCTTTTGTTAGGAGATCAGCGAATCAGGTTGCTCATAAGATAGCTAGGGCGGCTGATTCTATGTCTGATTTCGAGTGGGGGGTATGCCCTCCAAGTTTTCTGTATGACGTTTTATCTTTCGATATAAATAATAGGCGCTGAGCGCACGTGACAACGTTTTAAAAAAAAATCAACAAGTTTTAACATATTCTCAAATTTTAAGGAATGATAGCTCTTAAATTCGATTTTTTAGCCAAGCTGTTATGGAATATAACAACATTGGCATGCTCTTATCACTTTCATCATATATTTATATTTAAGTTTATATATTGTTGTGTAGCAATAGAAAACGACATGTAAAGAAAGAGAAACGGTAAACCAATAAAACCCATAAGAGAATACTATCCTCAACATGTCATTCTCTTTTATTCTTCCTCTTTTTAAGAACATGCTTCCTTTCCTTTCTGCTGGTAATATTCTTGCAGGCCCGTACAAAGAGATATAGATGTGGAACAGGAACCAGGTCTCATTCTTGTAATCTAATAAGAGTCGGTAAAGGATTTGATGACCTAATGTAACCATAATGCTTCATCCACTACACTCTCAACCATGTTGGATTATAAAGGTAGAATAAAGATGATGAAAGAAAAAGAAAAAAGAGTGACGTTATGGAATGGTTTTATGTAGGGATAACATTTTACATCCCACTCAAAATTAATCAAATAATCTTAATTTTTAATTAACGAGATAATCTTAAGTTTATTAGAGTTTTATTTTTTAAAGGTTTGAATCGATTACTATTAATTCTGATTTTGAAAGAGTATAGAAATATTAGATTAATAAAGGTCAATTTATATATTAAATAAGATTATATAGTAAGGGCCGATTGGATCGCACGAAAGAATGATAATAAGAATGAAAATGAATATAATGAAGAATAATAATGAATATTATAATTATAATTATAATGATTAGTCAAGAGAAAGAAATGATTACCATTATCATTACTATTGATAGTGGTTAGTTTGTAAAAAATATTTAAAAATAAAAAATAATTATATTTTAATCAGCGAATGAATGAATTATATTTTAATTAATTATATTATAATTACTTAATTACAATATATTAATTAATGAATGAATTATATTTTAATTAATTATATTGTAACTAATTAATTATTTAATTTTAATTAATTATAATGTAATAATTAATTAATAATAATAATTTTAAACAATAAATTATAATTATTTATTTATATATTTTATTTTGAGTTCATGTCTCTTTTGAATATTAATAATTTCACTTAAACATTTTTATAAATTATACCAAGTTTTAGCTTTTTAATAATTTTATTATCAAACTTATTAAATAAAAGTCAATTTATATACTAAAAAGAACATTATATCATAATCCAACAATTCTAAATAATAACTTATAAACCCTATATTTTTATATAATTTATTTTGTTTCCTTACTATGTTAACAATTCACTTATCAATTTTTAGAATTATGCTACAATCTCTACAGGTTTTGTTCTGAAATTGACAAGTGAAAGTTCCACTTTAGTTTTGATACGAGCTTTTTGTTTCTCAGGGAAATTCGAACATCATCAGCTTTGGACTCGATAACGGGGAATAAGCTTTTAATAAGACAAGTCGTAGGGGCATCTGATTCCCACCAAAATATATATTACATGTCAATGAACTCATATAAGTTTTTTTTTTAGAAATAAAAAAATATATTAATGAATTAAGGGGTTAGCATAAGAAGGGGTCTGCCATAAAAACCCCTTAATACACTTATACAACTCTTTTTTTTAAGAGCAAAATACTCAAATCCTTATTTATGATGATAAAACTTGCTCAGAAATTAAGGACTAAAAACTCAAACTCGTAGATGCGCAAAACGAATAGATGCTCGAGCTAAAGAATGAGCACGTCTATTGGCTTTCAAAATGATGCGAAAGATTTAGATTAATTAATCAAAAAATGATCAAATAATTTTATACAATAATTATATTATATAAATTGAAAGTATTAAAAATAAATTATAAATATGACCACGGACTGAAGGATATATATTTAATCTAATTTTAAAATAAAAATATTCTAACGCCACATAATTGTGTTATTTTTATCATGGACTTCTTTTGAAACTTGGGCCTTAAGAGTCTTTCAGAACCCAAGAGAAAACAGAAATTTAGCCTACGAAGGTATGTGTATAGGGCTGAAGATGACATTTGGGTGGGTCAGGTTCGGCCCATTATCGACCAACCAAGTCCAAGTTAACAGGCGTCAAACCAAGTCTCGAGCCTGATTTGAGTGCTTTGTGTGCTTTCTTCTTCTATACACCGAGGTTGTTCTTCTCCCCCATTGCTACACTCAGTATACACTCGAGCTCATTAACAACTTCTTTCATTGAAGGCCTGTTTTCTCTCTTTTCCTCTACACAACTCAATCCCAGATACGCCATTGCCACCATGCTCTCAAGCTCAAAGCTCATGGCGTTCTCTTTCAGTATTGGTTCTATCACTTCCATGACTCTCTCTTCATGCACCATCCTCAGTACATAAACAGCCAAGTTCACATCATCTTCCATTCTGTTGAAGTCGATTGCTCTTTGAGAGGTTAAGAGCTCAAGCAAAACAACCCCGAAACTATAAACATCGCTCTTATCTGTTAGTTGATATTTTCTGTAGTACTCTGGATCTAAGTACCCAAGAGTTCCTTGCGCACAGGTTGTGATGTGACTCAACTCATCGTAAGCTAATCTGGAGAGTCCAAAATCTGAAACTTTAGCGTTCAACTTGTCATCAAGAAGTATGTTGCTTGACTTCACGTCCCTGTGGTATATTGGCGGAAGAGCCGAAAAATGGAGGTAAGCGAGACCCTGAGCTGTGTCAAGAGCAATTCTGAGGCGGCGAATCCATGAAAGCTGTGCTCTTCCTCCACGTCCTCGCCGACT
Organism: Erythroxylum incrassatum; assembly: GCA_026546855.1. NCBI lineage: Eukaryota > Viridiplantae > Streptophyta > Magnoliopsida > Malpighiales > Erythroxylaceae > Erythroxylum > Erythroxylum incrassatum. The sequence continues at coordinate 72,393 of JANVCL010000152.1, read as the reverse complement.
TTGTAAGTGGTCGTTAAGTGCACCATTTGGAATGTACTCGTAAACCATAATTGGTTGGTCAAGATCAACACAACAACCAAGCAAGCTAACCAGGTTTCGGTGATTGACCTGACATAGAATTCGAACCTCATTGATTACCTGGTCAGTTCCTTTAACGTTACCAAGCTTCGCGCACTTCACAGCTACAATGGTGCCATCTTCAAGAATACCTTTGTAAACCTCACCATAGCCGCCGGTGCCTAGCAAGCGGTCTTTGGAGAAGTTGTTGGTGGCTTTCCGTATGTCCCTACCGGAAAATATTTTGGCGGCTCTGCTGCCACCAACATTCAGGATGTTATGTCGCTCTCTTCTCAGGCGAACTTGTGAGTTGCGTTTATGTCTTCTGTATATCACAATGCTACTGGCAATACCCGTCAAAAATGCTACACCTAAGAAGGACATTAAACCTGGAAATGAAGTTTTGGATTCTGTCAGGAGTAAGACGACGCCATTTCAGACATTTATAAAGTTTTAACGTACCAGCTTTTAATGCTGTCTTCTCAACGAAATTCCAATGATTCTTACTCACATAATCTGCACAAAACTTGAGTAGATTTAAATACGGAATTGTGTAATCTGACAAAAGTTAAATATCATTCACACTATGACTTACTCTGATCACAAACTCCTTGAAATGGATTCCACCAGGAGCCTTCTTTACAAAAGCACCTCTTGGTCCCAACGTAATTGGGGTCGGGTCTACATGTTGAGTTCTGATCGCAATCCGCCTGAGACCCGCACATGGGTTCCTGAGGTAGTTCCCATTGAATCTCCACGCCAGGGCTTGGCCACTTCTCCACAGGCAAGTTAGGGTTTAAGTCCACGAAACTCACATAGGCTCTGCAACCAATATCACGAACCTCGATCATATGCTCCGTCGTGGAGCTACCGGCCTTGAAAGTGCAACAAACGGATGTCTCACAGCACGGTGGTGATAGCCTTGCTTCGACGTACACGTGGCACAAGCTGTTCAACGTGCAGTTTAACGGTGATAAGAGAACCATCTCAGAACAGTTAAGAAGCATGACGGTGTTCGAACCTGTTATGTTGAAAGGAAGGTTGTGGTTTAGCTGTAATCCATGTTGGATGTAGTCTGTTGTTACGCATGTGTTGGAGGAGAGACTTGCGGGTTGGATCACCAGCCGTTGGTTTGTGGGGTTGACGGAGATTATCGGGTAGGAGTTGGTTTCTGTGTCAAAGACGAGTGAACCTGAGTTGCACCGTATCTTGTAAGACTGGTCGCCGCAGTTTGGTCCGGTGCTTAGTGGGTATGGAACGGCGGTGGATCCACAGTTGGGGCATTGATAAGCGGAGAAGACGGATGTGGCGGAGGACAACAGGATCGCCGCAGTTAAGAGTGAAGGGAGCGGCGGTGGTGTTGGCATCGGACAGAGGAGTTGGTGTCTTTTGTCGTTATTATCACAAAATCAGATTCTTATGATGTTTTTTGGGTACACTGTCACGTTCTTACCAACTAATTTCCTCGATTTGACTTGAGAATTAGGATTCTACCTTAAAGGGGTTATGCTTTATCGTGGACTATAAATAAGCTCCTTTTTTGTTTCTTTTTCTTATTTTATTTAAACGTATTTCATATTTATATAAATTAATATGATTAATTGTATAATATGAAACAGTTATTTAACTAATATAATCGTATATCTAAAGAAATAAATTTAAAGATTTTATTATATATCATGTTGTTCAAATTTTTGCAAAAATATTAAATTCTTTCGTTAAATACAAATATTGGGTACAACAATAAAAAAAACGTAATGCATCTATTAGTCATAAATTATAAGTACAAGTCAAACAAATTGCTTAACTGAATTTAGTAATTTATTTATTAAGAAAATTAATTACTTCATCAACTATTTTACATATATAACTATATAACTATATATGTATATATATACAGTTTGAAGGATACAACTTTGGTCAAATGTATATGTCAACCTTATTTAAAGGGCTCGTGTTTTATTGTACTGTTCATCGATTCTGGACAAACATTACTTATGGAAATAACTAGTTCCATTTGTCAGTATACTAAATCCTAAGAGTTCGATAGAGCGATTACAAGGCTCCCAAACAACAATGTGATGGCACATGTCACTTTCTTACATAATGAGACAAATATACAAGACAACCTAAGTCATGGTCTACATCTAAAAATCAATAAGCCACTTCTAGTCATCCTGTTAAACATATGGAACTAAGCTACAGTGAGCCTGCGTAAGGAAAAAGAAAAAAAGATTTTAAGAACAAAGCTTTGTGTATGCTAACCATTGTATTTATAATTTACCTACAAGGTTGCGGGAAAAGATTGAGGGGAGGGTTCAATATGCATTAGCCTCTGGAACTTCAAAAACTAACAAAACTGAGCCGAGGCTTGCATAAGTCAGATATGCTCAAACAGGTGATTCAGCCAGAAGTAGAGTGTGCCACCATCCACATGCCACATTTTTTGGAACACAACCTTCGATCATAACTTGAGACGGAATGTTACGATCGATCACATCGCCAAGACCAAGCTGTTTCAGAAATAGACATGTTAGAAATCATTTGCATTCATTTTCCTGATTCACAGGAGCATCATAGAAGTATCTGCATTCAAAATAACACTTCGTATCTAGTAATAGTTCCAACGCAGAAAGGAAAACCATTGCATCGTCAATATAGATGCACGAGGTTTCCATGCCTAGTTTTGATCAGTATTTACCTGGCCATACTTGTTCCATCCCCAGCAGAAGACCTTCCCCTCCTCTTCAAAAAATAGAAGCATAGTGTAAGTATGAATTCCAATATAAGACTGTGAGCTAGATGCAGAAAAACCATAAAGAGGACCAAAAGTCTTAAAAAAAAGCATTAGGACCAGCTAGACCATGATTATAACATGAATAAAGGTGTGCTAATTACAGATCGGTTTTCCATTAACTACCAGTTAATCCCAAAACCTAATCATTATATTCAGTTCAGGTTGAAGAACTATAGTAATTCAATGTCCCAAGCACATCCTGTTAATTGCTTCTTAGTTCATCAATAGTTTATACATCCAGATACTCATTTTGCCCACATCTTAAAATGGGGTTACCAGCGACATGGAGGAAGGAGATTCAAGTGGATGGGGACTTGGACAATGTCATATAATGTTCAGCAGTTGCAAAATCTGCACGATCCATATCAGCAATAAAGGATGCATATGCAGCCCATAAATTCACATACCTGTTACTACAGCACTGTGTCGAGCTCCACATGAAACAGTTTTTGCATGCATATGTTCCAAACTTGGAGCATCCAAGAGCCTAGGGATAGTCTGGTTTATAATTCAATGAACAGGGAAGTTAATAGCATAAAAAGCCTTATACTTGGCAAAACATTAAATAATATTAAAAAAAACATGGCAATAAACTGCTGGAACAGAGAAACATAAGAAGGCAGGAAGGAGTAGCATCATGAAAGTAGTGTTAAATAAGTTCCATACCTCAGCCTGATCACTTCCTGTTCCCAACTGCCCAAACTGATTTCCACCAAATGCATAGACATCACCATCGGCAGAAATGCAGACAGTATGCCAAAGCCCTGCGGCAACACCCTCTATTCTAACGCCCAATAAGGAAGACACACAGGTTGGGCTCAACTCATCATCTGTACTTCCTTGCCCACACTTGAGAAAACAATGAAGTGAATAAATTGTAGGAACGAAATTTCACCAACTAAAGAAAGCTATGCACCTAAGAGAATAAGAAGAAGATTCCTTGTAGAGTGAACCTTCAACATCTACAGTGTTTTTATCTCCACCATTATCTACTTTACCTACATGTTGATTCTGAAGAATGGTTAATTTCAGATATTCCAACCAGTGCCAGTGAGGGACATAGGAATCAACAATTTATACGAGCCAGTTAAAGTAGGGCATGATAGTTTTTCAAATGGTGGAAGCTCTACTCTATGATTTCCAGAGACAGAAATGACCACAACAGCAGACAAAGGGATCGCCAATAGGCAAGATGTGCTTATAACCATGACAAGCAGCACTTTTTGGTATGCTGCGTCAGGAAGAAGAATTGTAGTTTTATGATCAGTGTAACAAACTTTCACCAAGATTCAGATCATTTTGTGGCAATTTTTAGGTACAGCTAAGACATAATCCAATAGAATGAAATATAAAGCCTGGGCAGCCAATGAAAAGTTGCAGATATTTATATAAGCAATAAACAATAAAACAAGATCAAGTGAGTGGTGGTTCTCTAACAGGAGTCATACTTGACCATGCAGAAAAAGATATAGAGAAATAAACAGGCAGGGTTTAGGGAGTAGAACTAAGTATGTAGAAGAGACAGAGAAGAACTATATTGTGGCTTAGCACTTCAATCTTGAGAAATATGGCAACTGCAGACCTCTGGAATATCAAAGTAGGTTTAGATGGTAACAGAATGACTATGTTAAATTCACCACGGATTGTTCCAGAGCAGTGGTACAGAAAATGTTGTCAGATTTGAGCATTTTCAACGTTAGCATACAGAGTGATCATTTTATTTTGGAATATCTTATGCATGCTAACTCTGAACATATAATCCTCTAGAACAAACCATCACTGCTATTGGCTATGAGTCCAAATTACCTGTCCATAGAGTCCCCAGCCAAAAGTAAGTAGAGCTCCAGCATCTGTTATTGTGAAGTTGAATATCAAACACTAAGGTATAATTAGAGGCAGGCTATTCATAAAAGATAGAGAAGTAATACAGTAGTGGATATTGTGTCGTGTCTACATCTCAGATAGAGCAGGAACTTTAATTCCAGCACAGGATGTAGGGTTTTCCTTGTAAATATCTTTGCTATGCTTGACGATAATAAAAACATTTTGTGCCAAAACACTTATAAAACAGGTCACTTCTGCTTCTCTAACTTGAACCATGCTTAGTAATTCATCAAAGAAAAGTGAAAAATGCATACCCGTTATTACTGCACTATGACGCCCTCCACAAGCAATTCCCTTCACATAATTTCCAGGAACTCTAAAACCCTGTCCTTCTGATGTCATGGCCCCCCGAGACATTGCTTTTGGTCTGTCTTTAGCAAAGGAAGAGTCAATGCATTGTATCGGATGTGGAGAGGAAACCATCCTTATCCGGGACCCCAAACCAAGCTGCCCTTCACCACCATAGCCCCAGCCCCACACCTGTCCTATATCTGAAACCTTGAAGAATTAGGGTAGCTCAAGTGCCGAACAATGAGCAACACATCTCCAATAGGTTCATGCTTCCTAGAGCCTATCAACTACGAGATTGCTCTCATAAAACAAATATTTAAACACCAGATCACAACAGCACCATCACTAGTTACCTGACAATGCCAAAGTATGGCGTCCACCAGCAGCAACAGTTGCAATCCTCACTCCTGGGTTCAATGCCACTAGGCATGGAAGTGCAGATAGTGTTTCATCACCAGAAGATGAGCCTTCAGCTGCTTGTTTTGTTGATGATATTCTCCTTCGCTTCGTATATTCATCTCCAGATCCTTTGCCATCAACAGCAGACAAGGTTCCACTTCCTCCACTAGATCTTGTGCGAGGGCTTACTGCAACAACAAAGTAATACTATATTAGCCTTGAATAAGAAAAAGATCATCATTCAACATGTTGAATAATAAGCTGATCTGAGAGTACCTTGATCTGTTGAAAATGGATTCTGTCTTTCAAAACCAGTCTTTTCTGAACTTCCCGCTGAAGACGGGTCTCCAAAAACTTTTCCTGAGGGAATGCATTCTTTCCATCCCCATGTATAAACTTCTCCATTGTCTGTGGTGAAGACACATAAGTAATCTTAGTTTACTAGTCTAGGCAGAGAGATATCACGGACAAGAATGAGCTTTGTACAAATAAAATTACTCAGGAAAATATCAATTGGATAACTTCAATAGAAAATGAAGAGATCACATTTACCAGTAGCTGCTACACAATGAGCCCAACCGGCTGCAGCTTTGGCAATAGAAGCTTCAGTTGGAAGATGAAAAGGCTCCGGAATTTCCTGAAGCAGGAAAGTGTTTGTTCAGTTAGAAGAAACAAAATCAACACACAAGTGTAAGAGGAAGCTAAAGTTCTATGTAATGCTGAACTACCCCATGCTTCCCAGATGTCACATAGCTTTGACCTAGATCATCGGTTGAACCCCAAGTGATGAGCTTTCCATATTCTGATTGACAAAGAATCATGAGTAAAGTAATAACCCTCGGAGGAAAAACACAATTTCTATAACCAGAAACCCTGATACCCTATTTTAATTCACAGGAAGCCAAGATACCAAGTTTTATTCCATCCCACTTATGACAGACATCTCAAAACTTCAATCAATAGCCAAGAAAGCAGGCTAACCAGATACAACTAGAATTTAACATCGTTTCTTGATTAATTGTTTATCTTAAAAGGTGAGTGAAATCTAGGAATCAGAGAACTACTTAAAATGTGTGGAAAATCAACGTGAAGGCAGGTACTGAAGACCAACGAAAGAACAAGCAAGCAATTCGTGAAACGAATCAAAGAATGCTTCTTTTTAGATAGGTCAGTATCCATTGCTTTCGCAACTAAACTCACTCCGATAAAATGTAGTTAAGAAAACAGAAACACCTTAACCCAATCGATGCCATTGGGGAATTCAACGAGAAACAAACAAAAACAAGCAACAAATTTCCAAAAAAAAGAAAAAGAAGCACAGAGACTAAAATCACCAGAAATCGCCATGGCGAATCCGCAACCGCCGCCACAAACATCCTTCCAAGGGAAGCCGGCGGTTCTTACGAAGACTGGCGACAAAATCGGAGATCTCTGAGGTAAAGCTCCGGGAAGATATCCCCACATCAAAACCAATCTCTCTTTGGCCATTGTTAGTCTCTCCTCTTCTCCGTTTCCCTCCCCATTCATGTCTTCTTCTTCGTCCTCAAAGAAGAGAAAATCGAGAGAGAGAGAGAGAGAGAGAGAGGTGTTTGGTTGGAGGCTGATTGGAGTTTGCGTGTGAAAGAGCGTATCATTTTCAGGGGAATGAGTGTGCCACGTAGGATGCTAACGTGGGAGACTATACAGGTGTCGCATCGTGGGCCGCAAGATGTCTCGGAAGTTTATGGCCAGGCGTTCCCAGGAAGTTTCTGGAAGGAGTCACTCGTAGAATATAGAAGGAATGTGAGAGAAGAATTTGGCGGGGTATATGCCGGAGCGTGGTCTCTGTTAAAGCGACACGTGGTTGCTTCCAAGATTTTAGTCCAATCATTACGTACCTAAACGTGTCGTGCTTTTGAGGTTTGGAAGTTCTCATCTTCCTCCAAACCGGGCTTTTCTAGGTTTTGCACTAAAATTACTTTCTATTTGGTTGACTTTTCTAGGTCTTGCACTAAAATTACTTTCTATTTGGTTGACTTTATTTGAATAGGGTTTTTATCAATAAAATTTATTTTAGAGCTTTTGTTTTGGTAGCCTTACATATGTTGGTGTTGGATACGTAAATCCCATAGTTTTAAAAATTGGATTGGATCGGTCAGTTTTACCGGTGACCGGTCGATTATTCGATTCGGTTCATTCTTAAAAATCAGTTCTCAA
>JANVCL010000152.1:48116-63315 GCA_026546855.1 Erythroxylum incrassatum | reverse complement strand
TGTTGTACACATTTTTTATAATTATCTTGTAATTAATTATAACTATTTGAATAACTATTAACAAAGTAAAACAAAACAAGACAATTGACATAGCAAAAGACTAAGCAGCTTGATATTTCAACCCTGTATAATTTTGTTCCCACTAATAATAATGATCGTACATTATATACTCTGGTTTGAAGTTGAGCACTTAACTGAAAAAGGAGTTACCCTGTGTAAGTTGGCTCTCACTTTCCTGAAATGGGATAATCCTACTAAATCTAAATCCATCTTGAATGTTTCTCACGACTCACTAGTAGCATCATCACATTACTCAGGCAGTGACCTCAGTCTCAAGCCATTCAGACTAGAGCAGTAACTTTAATTCCTTTCAACCTAGGAATCGTGCCCCTAAACTAAGTGAGGTTATTTGACGGAAGTGCTAGAGAGGATTTGCTGAGACATGCAGAGAAAGCATACTGGATTTGCTGAGACATGCAGAGAAAGCATATTAACATGTCAACCACTGAAGCCTTCTACATACACCAAGTTGGCTGAAAACCATAAATTGTCAACGCAAAAAAGGTGGCTGTGGCTCCAAAACTCCAGTGAAAAACTCATACTGCTCCATTATGGGCAATACTGAAATCAAATGTCAACTCTTAACTTTACTTTTACATGTGTCACATTGCTACCTCAAACAGTGAAGGTTGAACCAGAATCACCTTATCTTAGCGCCTAACATGTTCCTCCAGTACTGTCCTTTCAATGAGAAGTGTGTCCATTCAGCTACGTAGTTGAATATCTACTCATCATGGCTCTAAGCACATGATGTGGAGAATGGTGAATACATATTTTTAGTCCCTCCAAAAATCATGGCTTGTACTGAATTATCATGGATAGGAGATCTATCAGCCACCACCACCACCACCACCTTCATCCTATTTCTCTTAAAATTAAGTATCCATTTTCATTGCTGTTGCTATTTCATTGATTCAGTACTAACATTGTTATTAGTATGAAACAAGATGAAAATGGTTAATGGTCTTGCTCAAGTAACAGAATCTAGCACTTACACGACACTGAAAATGGCCTTCAATGGAGTAATCCTGAGTCTGCTGCTCCAGCATTCAATTTTAACGTCTCCTTTTGCGGTTTCAGGGTATCACTATAACGGGCATCTCCGCCACTCTTTGGCTACTGATAAAGCCGCTCTTCTGGCGTTCAAGAAGGCTATTATTTCTGATCCAGATTCTGTGCTAGAAAACTGGAGTGAGGATGTTCATGTATGCAACTTCACTGGTATTCAGTGTGGGAAACATAATCACCGTGTGAAGGAACTCAGCCTGAGCAACAGTGAACTTTCAGGGCCACTGTCGCCCATTCTTTCCAATCTCACCGGTCTTAGATCACTTAAACTAATGTACAATAATTTTTTTGGCATTATCCCACCTGAATTATCTTACATTAGACATCTGCGTTTTCTGGATCTAGACTTTAACAACCTGCACGGCTCAATTCCTGAGTCCTTTGCTCTTCTTACCAATCTTAAGGTAGTAACTATGGCGTTTAACAAATTGACAGGTACGCTTCCACCTTCCTTGTTCTCAAACTGCACTTCACTCAGAGTTGTAGACCTATCCAACAACTCTTTCACTGGAGAAATTCCTCAAGAAGTTGGAAATTGTCCACTATGGAGCCTCAGCATGTACACCAATCGATTTACTGGACAACTTCCCATTTCTTTAGCCAATCATTCAATATATTCCATTGATGTGGAAGATAATTATCTCTCTGGTGAATTGCCTGGAATGATTGTGGCAGGAATGATGGATCTTGGCATACTCCACTTATCATATAACATTATGATAAGCCATGACAACAACACCAATCTTGAACCTTTCTTCACTGCCCTCGGGAATTGCACAAGTTTGAAGGAGCTTGAATTGGCTGGCATGGGTCTTGGAGGAAGATTTCCTAATTCAATTGGCAGGCTTAGCACCACACTCGCATCTATGTTGCTAGATGGAAACCAGATCTTTGGATCCATTCCTCCTGGTATAGCAAATCTTTACAATCTGACTGTACTGAACTTAACTTTCAATTCCCTGAACGGAACAATTTCTCCTAAGATCAGCCAGTTGTCAAACTTGGAGCAGCTTTTCTTGTCACACAACAAGTTCACAGGTGAAATTCCAGTAGCATTAGGCCATCTCCCCCATCTTGGTCTTCTTGATCTATCTTACAACCAATTCTCAGGTGAAATCCCAGAAAGTCTAGGAAATTTGGTACGCGTGAATTCGTTGTTTCTCAACAACAATCAACTCTCGGGGAACATTCCCTCAACGTTAGGACGCTGCACCGATCTGTACAGGCTAGACTTGTCTTACAACAGATTGACAGGGAGCATCCCTCCTGAAATATCTAGATTACGTGAGATCAGAATATTTCTCAATCTTTCACACAATTTTCTTTCGGGAGAGTTACCTATTGTACTCAGCAAGCTTGAAAATGTTCTGGAGATTGATGTTTCATCCAACAACTTCAATGGAAGTATCTTTCCTCTGATATCAAACTGCATTGCATTAAGGATGTTAAATTTGTCCCGTAATTTTCTCCAAGGTCACATTCCTGAATCACTGGGAGATTTAAGAAACCTCGATACGTTAGATGTTTCAGCTAACAAACTATCTGGAGAAATCCCACAAAGCCTCAATCGGATTCGCACCCTCACCTTCATTGATCTTTCTTTCAACGACTTTGAAGGGCCAATTCCATCTGGTGGCATATTCGATTCTAGTAAAAATGCATCTTTAACTGGAAATCCTCATCTTTGTGTTGCAGTTTCTGGCAAGCTTACTTGTTTTCAGAAAAAGCATTGGTTCAATTCAAAGAAGTTCTTGATCATGTTTGTCTTGGGCATAGTTGTATCGCTATGCTTGAGCACAGTATGTTGTGTCATTGCAATTCGTCGAATGAAAATGGTTTCATCTGGAAACACAATGGAAATGGATGCGGCAAGAAAAAGCTCACCAGCCCCTGAACTGATTCATAACTTTCCAAGAATTACATATAGAGAGTTATCAGAAGCCACTAGAGGATTCGATGCTCAGAGACTGATCGGCACAGGTAGCTATGGACGAGTCTATAAAGGATCTCTTTCAGATGGGACACTAATAGCTGTAAAAGTTTTGCATTTACAAACTGGAAACTCAACAAAGAGCTTCAACAGGGAATGTCAAGTGTTGAAGAGGATTCGACACAGAAACTTAATAAGGATTATAACAGCATGTAGTCTTCCCGATTTCAAAGCTCTAGTTCTTCCATACATGGCAAATGGAAGCTTGGACAGTCGTCTCTATCCGCATTCAGGAAAAGATAATTTGGGTTCTGGTTCATCAGATTTGACTCTAACCCAAAGGGTGAACATTTGTAGTGACATAGCTGAAGGAATGGCCTATTTGCATCACCACTCGCCTGTTAAAGTTATACACTGTGACCTGAAGCCAAGCAATGTTCTTCTCAATGATGATATGACAGCTTTGGTTTCTGATTTTGGTATTGCAAAGCTGGTTATGACTGTTGGAGGTGGAACTGGTGGGGCTGCTGAAAACATGGGGAATTCTACAGCAAATTTGTTATGTGGATCGATTGGATATATTGCACCAGGTACTAAATCTTCCTTAGCTTTCAGAATTTAGAAAACCAGGACACAAAATTTCAGTGAAAAGTCACACTCAATTCAATAACGAAGTGGGAAGTAGTCAGAATTACATCTTGTTTAATAACTGAAAACAATCTTCATTATTCTGTCCCTTGTTTTTTGTTAAAGCAGTTTCAGGAACACGGGCGTTATAAAAGATTCTTCTTTTAGCCATATAGTGCTCTAATGCCTTCAGGAAAATGAATGGTAATGAAGATTCAAGCAGAAATTGATGATTGAATAGAGCTTTCAGCTTTGCCTAAGAATGTCCCCCATAATTATGATGCCCGTAGAATGAATTACCAGCCATAATTATTGCTGGATTATGTCAAACATCCTTGTTATGTTTCCAATAACACACTTTTTCCTTCTTTCAATAACTACTGGTAATTATGGCTTCCAACTTTTCCATTTGATAGAAATAACAGGTCATAAACGTTACTATGAAATTTCTATGATTCAGAATATGGGTTTGGATCGACCACTTCAACAAAGGGAGATGTTTACAGCTTTGGGATTCTAGTTCTCGAGATGGTAACAAGAAAGAGACCAACGGATGACATGTTTATAGGTGGGCTGAACCTGCATAAATGGGTGAAAAATCACTACCACGGCCGAGTTGAAAGAGTGATAGACTCATCCCTAGTTAGAGCTTCAAGAAATGAGCCACCTGAGGTCAAGAAGACGTGGGAAGTTGCAGTATCAGAGTTGATTGAATTGGGTATACTTTGCACTCAGGTCTCTCCCTCTATTAGGCCTACAATGCTTGATGTTGCTGATGACTTGGACAGGCTAAAGAAATATCTCAATGGAGACGCTACTGCTACATTTGCCTCCTCTCTAGGAATTTCATCTACAACTATGGAGGATGACTAATGTTTTCCAAATCTGTTGTACATAAATTGCAAGGCCATTGATTCTCCAAAGTTACGTTTCTGTTGTTAATTCCGGGAAATTAACTTCATTTTTTGCAGGAAAGGTAAGACACTTCCATGGTCGAATTTTAGTTCTCTTTTTAAGTTAAGAGACAGGAGGAAAGATCAGTTAAGACAGATACTTTCCTTTCGAAACTCACTCCACAACTTTTTAAGGAAACAAACTTATTGCTCTTCCCACTTAACTTCAATGGCTGTGATGTTAATATTTGCTTCGTTATTGTCATGTTTCCTCTTTTGTCCGAACAGTCGAGTGGATGGCTGTGTTCCACCAGTGACCTCACTAAGTCACTAACCAATTTAATAGAAGAGAGCACTAACCAATGTAAGTGAGAGAGGTTATTGTCAGCTTTCCTTTAGCCAAGTCACAAAACCTAAATTTTTCTAATTTTCATTAAACCACAGAAGGTTGTGTTCACATCAATCCAAACTTAACAACTTATGTTCCTAAATTGTGGGATATGTAAATTTCAAAGAAAGAGAGATTAATGAAACTAAGCAACACACGTGGTTGCATTTAATGAACTTTGGTCCCCTTCCTTCTTTGCTCAAGTTTATGCAATGTAACCATTTCCCAGTTCTCGGCAGTAAAGCATTAGCAGTATCAGGTACTCCGAAAAAGGGCAGTTCTTATTCTTAAAGCCAGTTGTGTCTGCCGCAGTTTGCCTTGAGCAACCATGGAAGTTTTGATACCTCAAATGCATGACATCTGCAAAACTTTGAGGGAACTACTGATATTAGTTTTGTTCTAAACGGTAATTCGGCACAAGTTTACGAAAATCTGCAGCTAACCACTTACCCTCTACCATACAGGAAGAGCGTTAAACACGCTACGAACTCGTAATTGAAAAAGAAAAACTTTTTATTTCCTCAGATTGTATTGTAACATAATATTGATATACAGATACCCCTTAAAAGCATACGCACTCAAATCATAACAAACTTCTAAAACCATCACCCTGACATAATGACCCATACCGGCCGCACAACTTTCTATTTCCATCTTTAGTCAACTTCCTCGATCTTCGGTCCAGCGCCAGAACCATCAGAACCAGGAGTGCCATAGCCGCCGGAAGGCATTTCTGGGCCACCACCCATCGGAACATCTCCTCCACCACCTTGATACATCTTAGCAATGATTGGATTGCACAAACCTTCCAACTCTTTCAACTTATCCTCCAGCTCATCAACCTCAGCTAACTGATTCCTATCCAACCATTCAATAGTGTCATCTATTGCCTTCTCAATCTTCTGCTTATCAGCAGGGTCCAATTTGCCCGCGAACTTATCATCCTTGATGGTGTTTCTCATGTTGTAAGCATAATTCTCCAATGAATTCTTGGCCTCCACCTTCTTCTTCACCTCCTCGTCCTCTGCTTTGTATCTTTCTGCCTCTTGCACCATCCTCTCAATCTCATCCTTGCTCAATCTTCCCTTGTCATTGGTGATGGTGATCTTGTTCTTGACACCAGCTGTCTTGTCCTCTGCTGACACATTTAATATACCATTTGCGTCGATGTCGAAGCACACATTAATTTGAGGTACACCTCTTGGTGCCGGAGGGATTCCCGTAAGCTCGAACTTGCCAAGCAGATTATTGTCTTTGGTTCTAGCCCTTTCACCTTCGTACACCTGAATTAGAACTCCTGGCTGATTATCAGAGTATGTAGAGAAGATCTGTTCTTTCTTGGTGGGGATCGTCGTGTTTCTCGGAATCAACACTGTCATGACTCCACCTGCAGTCTCAAGTCCAAGACTGAGAGGTGTGACATCAAGCAGTAGCAAGTCCTGCACTTTCTCATCCCCTTCACCACTCAAAATCGCGGCTTGAACAGCGGCACCATAAGCGACAGCTTCATCAGGGTTTATGCTTTTGCAGAGCTCTTTTCCATTGAAGAAATCCTGCAAAAGTTGCTGAACTTTTGGAATTCTCGTCGACCCACCAACAAGTACCACCTCATGGACGTGACTCTTGTCAACCTTAGCATCACGCAGACATTTCTCTACAGGCTCCATGCACTTTCTGAACAAATCTATATTTAATTCCTCAAACCTGGCTCTCGTAATAGTAGAATAGAAATCAATACCCTCATATAGGGAGTCTATTTCAATCGTCGTCTGTGAAGTCGAGGACAAAGTCCTCTTGGCCCTCTCACAAGCAGTCCTCAACCTTCTCAAAGCCCTCGCGTTGTTAGTAACATCCTTCTTATGCTTCCTCCTAAACTCTGCAACAAAATGATTCACAAGCCTGTTATCGAAGTCCTCGCCACCAAGATGAGTGTCACCAGCTGTGGCTTTGACCTCAAAAATCCCCTCTTCAATCGTCAACAGAGAAACATCAAAAGTTCCTCCACCTAAATCAAAGATGAGCACATTCTGCTCTCCTTTCCTCGACGCTTTTTTGTCCAACCCATACGCAATAGCGGCAGCTGTGGGCTCGTTAATAATTCTCATCACGTTAAGCCCTGAAATCGCACCAGCGTCCTTCGTAGCCTGCCTCTGCGAGTCGTTGAAATAAGCAGGCACAGTGACGACTGCGTTTTTTGCGGTCACCCCCAAATAAGCCTCGGCAATCTCCTTCATCTTAATCAGCACCATAGAGGAAATCTCCTCTGGGGCAAACTGTTTCTCTTCTCCTTTGTACGTGACCACGATCATAGGCTTGTCACCAGAACCAGCAACGACCTTGAAAGGCCAGTGCTTCATGTCGCTTTGGACAGACGGGTCGGAGAATCGCCGGCCAATAAGACGTTTGGCATCAAAGACGGTGTTGTGAGGATTCATAGCAACTTGGTTCTTGGCTGCATCGCCTATGAGACGCTCTGTGTCAGTGAATGCAACGTAGGACGGTGTGGTTCTGTTGCCTTGGTCGTTGGCTATGATCTCCACTCGATCATTCTGCCACACACCCACGCAGCTATAGGTTGTGCCAAGGTCTATGCCAATGGCCTTGCCTTCAGTTTTCGCTGCCATCGTAGAGAATTCAGGCTCTCAAATCAACCCTTTTGGTGATTTACTGATATGTTAGAAAGTGTTTGATAACAAGTGAGTATCAGTGCTGCGCTCTGACAGAATTTTCTTACAGAAAACGATTAATTGTTTTGTGCGGATGTTCAGGGGCATATATAAACAGAGATGGAAGTTGGAAGACGGCGTGAAGAGAAATATCCAGAGGAAACGGGAACTTGAAAGCATTCAAACACGAAAGCACCAACCAGATAGTTCTGGAGAACTGGGGAAGCATCACTTGACATAGTTGGAAGTCGAATACTGGAACACGTGGACTTTCTGAGCCGTCTCCAGACTTCGCTAGAATGGTCTTTTGCTTTCCTATGGTTTACAACGTGAAATTTGTTTTTACAAATATTCTGGCATTCTTTACTTTGACTTAGAATTAGAGGTGTTAAAAAGATGATGACTCAACATCCACTATAATGTAATATGTGTTATAAAAGATAAAAATAATATGGTGTGTCATTAATTGTGCATCAAATGCATCATTTAATTGTTAGTGCATCAAATGTACCATTTAGTAGTTAGTATACCACTTCTATTATCATGATAGTATTTGATTAGAAATTTTGTACTATAAATAGAAGAGTTAACTTGATGTAAGTGATACCATTTTTTTATATAAGAAGAATTCTCCTCTCCCAAATATTCTTAAGTTTTAGTTTCGGTTTTTTATAACATATTGATCTTATTTGATTTTTTGATGCAATTTAAGATATCAAAATGATGTTATTTTATATGATTAAATAAAATAATATTATTTTAAATTTAAAAATTAATTATATTAATTTAAATATAATATTATTTTAATCAATAATAGTAAAATGATATTATTTTATCAATTTGAATTAAATAAATTTGACCTTTTACTGATGTATTGATATAATTATGGCACACTTATGTTAAATTGGGTGCTTTAATAATATCACTCTCCATTATTGTTTCATTTGAGATGGAGCTAAGAACATCTTGTCTAGCATAACAGTTAAATGATTTATGTGAATGACTATGATGGTAGTAGATATTAAACGATTTACGCGAATGACTATGGATGACCCCGTTATCAAGTGATTGATCTCATTGAGAGGAATCATGTGAATGTCAAATTTGCAATAAGTGTGATAGCTCATACAAAGAAAAAAGTTAGTCCACAAATAAGTTAAAGTGGAGTTTCATTCTAAAATCAGTTGGTAATAAATGAAATAGACCACTAGACTTATATGCTAGTCTTATTTCTCTTCTTTTTCTAATATGAGACATTCACATGTGGTTATTATCAACATTCTCCTCAAATACAACTGGGATTAGATATCAAGTTGTCACTTGAAATAAATATAGTGGTAACTGAACTAGGTCGTCAGAGCTAAATATATAGACGGACAATCAAGATATTAATTATCCGAACTAAACTTGTTCTGATATCATGTGAAATTTACATTGAGCCTACAGGTTCGCCCACACAAGAAAGAAAGTTAAACTACATATAAATTCAAATAAGGCTCTATTCTAAAATTAGTTAGTAATAAGTAGAGTAGCTCATTAAATTTTTAATACAGGACACTCACATTTGATTATTATCAACAGTACTTTAAGTACCTTAAGACCAAATTGTAGGGCTCCAGGATATTTATGCAACACAAGTTTTGTCAAGTCAGGCCAGAATTTCGGACAAGTCGTCTTCCAGCTGCCAGAGAGACAGAAAACTTCATTAATCATTACCAACTACAGATATTTCGGACAAAACAAGAAACAGAAGTTGCAACCCACACAGCGCTCCTATCCCTTGCAAACTAACGGTAGTCGCAAAATTCCAGTTTCTAGTTCAGGTAGGTATTTGCGAACGAATCCCTAGCCACAGCTGTCGATAATTCGAACCGGCTTTATTTTTTTAGTTTAAATTCTGTCGGTTTGATTAAATATAAATAATTCAAAATTTGATTATTAAAAAATAAAACGATATTATTTTAGTTAATTTTTAATTAATTATTTAAAATATATTTTAGTGAATTATATGGAAATGATATTATTTTAATTTTAGTGATTTACATATTCACAATAAAAAGGTTTATAAATGTTCTAAATTAATATATACATATATTTTTGGTATAAAAACGGCCGAAGCCAAAGAAAATTACAAATGAGTCACTCGTGAGAGCGAAACTCCTATG
Source organism: Erythroxylum incrassatum (assembly GCA_026546855.1). NCBI lineage: Eukaryota > Viridiplantae > Streptophyta > Magnoliopsida > Malpighiales > Erythroxylaceae > Erythroxylum > Erythroxylum incrassatum. The sequence continues at coordinate 53,518 of JANVCL010000152.1, read as the reverse complement.
ATGTCAGCAAATAATAAATGAGAGATGCCGGCAACAGGTTCCGAAAACCAGTGTACGCCTAGGGGCAGCCCATAGCTATACGAAGCTAACCAATCTACACAACGGTTACCCTCCCGATATATATGTCTTACCCACACATCCCACTGCCTAGCCAGCAATTCTCTGGTGGCGGTAAGTAAGGAATTGATTACCGGACTCGTCATAGAAGAAAGGAGCGAAACAACCAAGATTGAATCGAGGGATAGATCGATCCGAGAGTAACTAAACAACTAAGCGAGTTGAAGCCCATAGAAGATAGCCCACAATTCAGCCTGCCACGCTAGACAACAGCCCACATTGGCACCAAACCCCACTAGCCACTGTCTGTTAGCATCTCTGATTAGGCCACCTGCCGTAGCCGGGCCTGGAGTACCACTGGATGAACCATCCGTAGCCAAATTAACCCACCCGTCATTTGGTTTTTGCCAACAGACCTCGATAACCTGCGGCCGCTTAGCAGGCGAGGGGGAAACGACATTGCTGTAGACGTGGTGAGTCAGGCTCACATCGTGAACGTAGGATAGGATCTCCCGGAAATGATTAATTTGATTTGATTAAATTTGAGTTAAAATAAAAAATTGAACTTAAACTAAAATTATATCGGGCCTATTATTTGATTTGCAAGACAGGCTTGGGCCATACTTAGGTTTAGATGCTTTTCACATAAAAAGCTTCATCCCAGAAATTAAACGGCAGAGCAAGTCATGAATCCTGTAAAAAACTCGCTCAATCTGCCCACAGAACACACGCACGCACACAGAACTTGCACCTTGAAAGCAAGTAAAGCACCTGACAAGAGAAGTTGCAGCTTATGATTCCCGTGACACCTTGCATCGCATGCCAAAAAGCAGCCCTCGGCCACTAATATAAATCCTCACAAAGCTACAGTATCTCCACAAACCCAGTTTCGAAATCACTGTAAAGAGTGACTGCTTCTGTGTTTGTGTGCGTGGAAATGGAGAGCAAGCGAAATGGTGATGGGTCAAGCTCCTTCTTCGCAATGCCACTTCACTATCCAAAGTACACCAGGAAAGATTATGAGCAGATGCCTGAGTCTCAACTAAACAGACTTCTCGCCGATTACGGGTTGCCGATTACAGAAGAAGACTTGGGTTGGAAGAGAGAATTTGCCATTGGTGCTTTCGTCTGGCCTGAGGTTTATGACCAAGAACGAGAAGAACCCAGTAAATCATCTTGCACCACCTCTGATCAACCCAACAATGGCAAGTCCAAGTTACTAGAATTTGCATTTCGAGTGTTTGGATACGCGTAGAGTGTAGAAAATTTGCGGCCCAGTAACTCATTTCGAAAGGCACTGGCCCTAATCACTACTTGTACTGTAAGTTGTACCACCATAAATAATAAAAGAGAAGAACTCTCGACTTGTTTCGTGGAGATGCACTAGAACTGAAGGAATGTTTACACTTACGGACTTGCCTATCGTTTATTCGTTTATTTCTCTAAATTTTAGCTATTTATTTTTGCGAATCTCATGTTTATTTATGTGGGGCTCACACGAGACCCGCATAAATAAATGACTAAGATTAATAGGACATAATAAGACATTATAAAATTAGACAGAAGATTTGAATTCGTTTAATAGCCACTAGCCGTAAAGAAATTGGAATAAACAAATGGAAATAATAATTAAAATTGAAATAAAACTATTAATTATAAAAATCAACATCTTGAAAATATCATAATAATGTCTTGATAATAACATAATATTATGTTTAAAATTCAATTTTAAACATAATTAGGACATCAATTTAGGAATTTGATTTAACTTAAATTGGAAATTAATAAATTAGATTAAATTTAATAGAATTTAAATATTTGAATTTGATCAAATTTGAATATGAGTTTTTAATTTTGCTCTATTTTGAATAATTTTTATTCTTATAAAAAATTATTATAAAATATAATTTATTAATTTAAAACATAAAATAAAAAATAAAAGTAAATATTTGTCATAATTGTTTTAACAAAAATATTATACAATAAAGTATGGGATACATTTTGTGACTATTTTTATAATTTAAATGGGAATTTTTAAATAATTTGATAAATAGTAATTTTAATTTGTAATGTCATGAAATAAAATTTAAAATAAATTATTTTTAAAATGATTGAATTTTGTTATCTTTTAATTTATTTATATATAACTATATTTGTTAATTGGACTATTAGGTGATAACATAAGGCCCATTATGAAGACATGATTTAGTGATGATAACATGAGGCCCATTATGAAGGCGTGCCATGTCATCAATCCGAAGAGAAAGATATAATCTAACGAAACTCAGTCAAATTCAACCGTCGATATGATATCCATCAACGGCTAAGATTGGGCGAAAAGAGGATACACGGATAGCTAAGGCCCGATTCTTGACGATAGTCCGAGGCTATATAAGCCACCAATTCTCAATTCCACCTTCAGATTCAGTCACAAACCCCAAATCAGTCTGCAATCTTCGTTAAGCGATCGAAAATGTCAGGAAGAGGCAAGGGGGGCAAGGGACTGGGCAAAGGAGGAGCGAAGAGGCACAGGAAGGTGCTTCGTGATAACATCCAAGGCATCACTAAGCCTGCGATTCGGCGGTTGGCTCGAAGAGGTGGTGTGAAGAGAATCAGTGGTCTGATTTATGAGGAAACTCGCGGAGTTTTGAAGATCTTTCTAGAGAATGTTATCCGTGACGCAGTCACGTACACGGAGCACGCTCGCCGGAAGACGGTTACCGCCATGGACGTCGTTTATGCTCTCAAGAGGCAAGGAAGGACATTGTATGGCTTCGGCGGTTAGGTTAAATTGTTGCTAGTATTTCTTGTTTAACTGACGAATGTAATGTTTGAAATGCAATTGAAATAGATCAGATTCCGCTTCACTTGGCTTTCTGTTTCCAAGATTTCAGATTTTCAATATGCACCATAAAACTCTATTTTATGCGAATATTGGAGGGAAGCACAGAATATCTTAATAAACCACTAGCTTGAAGGGTTTCTGAAATTTTCGAAAGAGCTCATTAAGATTGAAAGACATTATAGCAAACAATGTCAATTTCTGTTTGTTTGATACTTTGATCACTGAACTTTCCTAATTCCTGGTATATCCAAAAAAACAGAAAGAATCCATCTTCAGTGCAATTAATCACATCTTCTCTACAACAAAGTAACTAGTACAAAAAGATGCAAATACTAAAACCGCCTTCGTATGCGTCTGCCGTTTGGATTCGGATTTGGCGATTCTTCAGCTGCAGCTCCGTCTGTAACTATATCTAGTCCATAAATGCTGCTACCACTCCTCTTCCTGCTTGATTGCATGCCTGAGTTCTCGTCTCCTGATGCAAGTGTCTTTAACAGTTCACATAACAATGAAGGGCAGTCCTCTTCCAGGTTTCGGAACCCTTCTGAGTCCATTACCGCTGCCAAAAGACGTGAAAGATGTATGAGCCTACGCTCAATAGAAACACTAAACATGAAAAAAAAGTGGAATGACCATATGATCATGCTTCTGATATAGGGGAGAGAAATTAAACATGGAAATAGCAAAGCACAATAAAAGAGACTTTAGGGGCTTCATTTACATTTGAGTGGTCTAAAAAGTGCAAATCATAACCTGAAAATTTCACAATTGAAAGCCTATGAACAAGACTGACCTCCTAAATTTCCCGGATTTGCAGCAAATTTCAAACAGATGGCCTTGAGTTGGGAAGAGTGATGTTGTTCAGCTAGTGCAAGTGTTGTCGCAACTGTGTCGGCAGTGAGTTCCTCACACAACTTTGATGAGCATAGCAACTTCAGTCGGTCTAAATTGTAGAGGTCAGCCGCAGCTAACAGATGCTGCAACATGTTGAAGGATGTGCACATAGATGATGAGCCTGTAACTTCAAGCTCATCTGGAAGTTTGTCTGTATATATGAACAGAAGCAATGCCTGCAAATAATGGAAGAAATATTCAAGTCTATACGCCTGATCTAACCTGAAAAAAGTTCACTTCAGGAAAGAAAATTCCATGCAGATGCCAGCAGACAAACTTATCACCAAAAATACATTTCAAGCACCATAAATATATTGAACAAGTCAGAAACCTCAGACAAGAAGGAATTAAAGTGACTTTGCGTACTCATCCAATAAGAAGAAACAGCATTCTTATATGTGAAAATTTTTGAAAGATGATAAAAAAAACCAATTGAATGTAGATGCGCAGAATTCATTGAAAAAGTATATACCACCAAAGATAGAAATCTCATGTTTCATGGGTTATTGGGATTTTGTCCAAGAAGTATAACTCCATCATATGTTTCTATAAAGGTCTCCTTGACATTATAAAATATTTTGGGATCACAACTTCTTCCAAATGATTTTGAAAAAGCAAGCACTTTCATGTTTACCAGAAGCTGATTGCTTGGAAAACCAAGGGTGACTAACTGTGAGTTCTTTTGATACAACATTGACATACAGTCAAGGATGATGGATATGAACTGAACCCTTACTACCAGTGTGCTAAGCTTACCAAAGCCTGTAAACAAGCTTATCAAAGTTTTCACACATTATATTATGATTCAACAAGCAATATTCAGGTTCAGAAAGAGAATATTTGAATCCAATGAATGCAACGACAGAGTCGAAAGTGCACACTGATGGCAGAAAAACAAGAAGCTTACCTTGAATATTGATGGATTGATGTCATTCACAACTACTTTATTTAGATTAGGATCCCCCAGAGGTCCAAATAACTGGGCTCTGAATACATGTGAACGAGCAGCAAAGATCAACTTATGGGCCTTAAAGGTTTCACCTTCAACCTCAAAAACTATGTCACAGCCGAACTCAGAGTCAAACATCTCCTTAAATCCCTGCCCCATATCTGAAGGTGGAACATGAATGGAGTACTATTTCGGCCCTTCAAGACGAGTACTAACAACACCAACGGTACAATTCATGATAAGACAATCATCCTATGTAATTAGATGTTTCTAAGCTTGTTCTTCTAAAGAAACGCTTGTAACCCCTGGAATAGATAAGAAACAGCAAAAAGAGGGGAAGATTAACATTTTTAGTACATCCTCCATATCCAACTTAAACTGCACTCTCCCTTCCAACCCAAGAAAGGGAATTCAACTAGCTGGAAAGCACTAATTTAACTTTTTCAACATTTAAAATAAGTTATTCAAAGATGCACGATACTCCTAACAATCTACAACAGCAATGCGAAGAACATCTGGCAACTTTTTTACAGCATATTTGTAACATCTCAAGTAACTTAACTATAATCCTCAGCTATGACACCTATAATACCAGTTGCACAAAAAGTTCACAACTTCTTAATCAAAAGCCAATAGTTTATCATCATTGACATTACA
>JANVCL010000152.1:8473-42119 GCA_026546855.1 Erythroxylum incrassatum | reverse complement strand
AGCCTACATTTGTAACTTGGTTGTAATACACTAACTCATAGTACGTGCAAGTTCTTCAAGTGAAAATCAATCTCCTTGTAGCCTACATTTGTAACTTGGTTGTAATACACTAACTCATAGTACGTGCAAGTTCTTCAAGTGAAAATCAATCTCCTTTCCAATGTTGATCTTCACCAGGTCGAAACTCCTTTCCAAAAAATTCAGATAAAAGGTGAGAAAAAGATTAAAATAAACCATTTTTTGTATGTTGGCTCCAAATATTTTAAATTGTAAATTGATTTATTCAAAACAAGTAATTTGCAATATATAACAAGTTAATTTCAGTTATTTCTCATCATGTAAGAGGGGATTAAACCTAAAAGGCCTTTAGAATTTCACTTATTTAAAAATGTTGTTAGTTTAAGAGATTGAAAAATATATTTTATAATTTGTTTTTTAAAATTATTTTAATAACATAAATTTCAATAATTAACATGTTGTTCTAAGTTATTTAAAATACTTGGAAATTATAAAAATAAATCTTTAGTTGTTTATCAAATTATTGTTGTATATATGATAAATTTTATATAATTAATTTTACCTAATTTTAGCAGTAATTTATTTTAAAATATTTTGGAAAAACATAATAAAAATTATTTTTAAAAAATTTTATACCATAGATATTTTCAAATAATTTTAAAAATTATAAATATAATAAAAATTTTAATGTGAATTATTTAGAATCAGCCTCTCTGCTAGTAAGGGATAAGAGTGCATATTATTTGATCTTCCTAGACCCTGTGTTTTAATGACATTTATATTAGATGTTGTTATTTTTATTAAAATAATTAAAAATATTTTAAAAAATAAGTTAAAAGGGGCTAATAGTACCATAAAAAAATAATGTCACATCAACCTAAATTTTATACCGTGAAAGTTGAGACCAAGCCCTTTCCCAATCCCAACCCACAAGCAAAGCAAGCTTAGGCCCATCTATGGCTTTCATTTCGTCTATATTTATACCGTCTCACTCTCTTAACAATACCGAGTGTAGTGTTCTTTTGCAGTTTATACGAAGAGCAAACCTGTCTTAGAGCACGAAGGAAGAAGACAAGAGAGCTCGCACATCCTTACGAGTGAGCCTTTAGCGGAGGTGATCTTGTGCTTGTACAGTCATGGACCCTTCAATAATGAAGATCCTCGAAGAAGACGAGGTGGGTATTCGACCTTTGTAGCTTTTCTTTTTGTTGTAATCTTTGATTCGCTGAATTGAGTTGTTGGAATGCTTCAAATTGTTTGTGGTCCTCCTTGCGACGTTTCACAGGACGAGAGTATGCATTCCGGCGCTGACGTGGATGCGTTCCAAGCTGCTCTCAATCGTGATATAGGCGGGGATGTGTCCACTTCTCAGCCGTCTGATTCTGGCACTGGTATTGGTTTCGTATCCATTTTTCCTGATCAATTTGGTTCTGTTATTGGTTTAATGTTAATTGTGGTGGATGATTGAAGGATGGCAATAAGATTGGTTTATATTATTGGTCATTGTTGTTACTTTGATGTTCCATTTAGGCCTGTTTTGGTACTTGTTGATTGTTAAAATGAAATACAGCTGTTTATTCTCAAGAAAGCAATCAAAGCTATGGTCAGGTGCATCCTAATTGGCAAACTACAACACAGGAAGAAAATATTTCTGGTACTAGTCAGCAAAATGTACAACAACAGCAGCAGCAACAAGAACAGCCCTCTTCTATGGTGGAGCTAAATCGGCATGTTTCTGCAGCCGAAAGTCAACAACAACAGCAAGACATGTCACAGGAACCTAATGTTCATTTGTTACATCAGATGCAACCGCATGATACTACTCAACAAGGGAAGGAGCAGCAAATTCCAATTCAGACTCCTCAAACAGCTGGGATACAAATGTCCGAAAAAAGTTCAGTTACAGTTTCTGAGACTGAAAAACAGCAAAATTCGGACTTTGACTCTCAATTCCTTAAGTTGCAGAAAGCAGGTAGTCAACAGACCACTGGCATGGAGCCGGCTGGCAACCAAAAACCTCAGAGTAAGCAGATACCGTTTGGGTTGCTGTTACCTGCCTTGAAACCCCATCTTGATAAAGACAGAGAGATGCAGCTTACAACTCTGTTTACTAAACTGAGGGTGAGTCTCTAATACATATCTGATTGGTTGTTGTTCTGTTTTTTTGTTGTGTTGGGCTGTAACGTATATGCCAACCTGATTTCTTTTTCACTTTTTTTGTTAGAAAAATGAAATTCCTAAAGATCAATTTGTCAGGCTTATGAGGAGTATTGTTGGGGATCAAGTACTTAGGTCGGCAGTTCAACTATTGCAAACACAGGTTTGTAAGTGATGATTTTGTTTATTTTATGAATGACGAGGGATTCCTTTTGGTGTTAAGCTAAACCAGCTCTCTCGTCACACTGCAGGTTGCTTCCAACCAATCCCAGTTACAGTCTCAAGTCTTAGCACGTCAACATCAGGTAAGAATGCCTGCCAGCTCTACTTCTACTCAGTTTACTGATTCCCATTCTTTTGTACTTCATCAGAAGGGAGCTAATCCTCCAAATACATCCCATAATCCTTCTTCTTCTGTTCAAATGCAGACTGATTCAAGCCATCTGGCAGTAGAAAACAGTGCCCAGAAAGCCCGAGAGATGGAACATCAGCCAGATTCTCATTTAATGCAAACAAACCAGATTCCTACCTCCACCACAGGCACAGTCAATCAGGAGAGAGATCGGTCTTCAATATCCGCATCTGGGCGTAACATTCAGCAGCAACAGCATCTGCATTTTCCACAGAGTTCCTTTTCAATATACGGGGGTAGTGGGGGTAATTATCGGCCTTATTCTGGAACAAATGTCAATACTTCTGCTTCATCTGTTAAGCCACAGCCTCTTGATATGCAAATGAGGCCAATTTCGCACCATCAAAATGTGGTTACAACTCAATTAGGAAGCTCAAACCAGGCAATGAACATGATCAATGGACCAAAGTTTGAGAGGCAGACTTCTCTTAATGATACTAATAAAGTGCAGGGCAATACTGTTTCACGTTACACTAACAAATCAGGACTGCAGCAGACTGCAGCTCCCTGGCAAGCATCAGCTAACAAGGAACAAAGTTCAGCCTCTTTTTCATCGATAAATTATGTGAAACCGGAACCTGTTGATGTGACTACTGAGCAACATAAATCCCAGTTTTCTAACCCTCAAGGGATGTCTGCCAACACAAACGTTGAACAGGGGAGTTCAATTTCAGCAAGTATAAAGGAGGATTCTTTACCTCAATCTTCTAAAATTGGTTTTGCAGCACCTCCTATTTCAATGCCGACAAATACAATTTCCCCTTCGATTACAACTCAGTTGGACCCAAACGTCCAGGTAACATCTTTATGATGAGCTTTCTACTGCATTTAGTTATTTGAAGAGTGATTCTGGAGTGCCATTTTTTTAGGCATGCAAATCTTTCTATTAGTTTAAAAGGTAAAAACATTAAGTTTAAGAATGGAATTCTTTGCCAAATTTGTTGAATTTTTGAGTCTGGTATAGAGCAATGTAGAAAATTTCTAAGGAATAGGCATTTCCTTTTGGTTATTCTTATAATATAATCAATTGCATAGCCAATTAGGCTAGGTTTTGCAAAAATATATAGCCAATTGGGGCTTACATAACAATTTGTAGCAACTAATTTTGGGTTGTATATTATCAACAAGGAACCTTTCAACATTCAGGTTTCAGCTTTGTAGGTGTTTTGTCCCACAGATGTTAGGAGATCCTCATAACAGTGCTATTTGAGTAAATCTTCTTCAATTTTTTTTAATTGATATAGAAGTCAGAAAGTGAAACATTGGATTCTTAGTAATTGAAGTTAAGGTAGTAATTATGATCACTTATTTCTCATCTTTTTTGGGATATGTGCAGTTCTGATTACGGGGTTCATCCTTTATAACGTATATTATTATGATTAATGCAGCTTAATGATGTCAAGTTTTGAGTATCTACTAATCTGTAAGTATCAGTCTGTTACTTGAATCTCTCTTTCTTATAAATGTCACAGGTAGGCTCCCGAATGACACCTGTAGCTTCTCCTTCTGGAGTGAATATAAGAACACCTCCCAAAAAACCTACTGTTGGACAAAAGAAGCCACTTGAAGGTCCTGTCTCTTCACCACCCATGCCTAGGTGAGTATTTTTGCTGCTTAGCCTTTAGAAAATGCTTCAAATGGTTTGTTGTGTTCGGTTTTCCTAGACCAACTGTCCTTCGTCGTGGTGTGATGCCATGCAGTAAGAAGCAAAAAGTAGGAGCCCTTTTGGATCAAAGCATTGAACAACTCAATGATGTTACTGCTGTCAGTGGAGTTAATCTCCGGGTATGATATTTCATTATTGTGAAAGCCTACAAAATCTACGTCATAATGCGTCCAGAGTACTGACAATGATGTTTTGTATAGGAAGAGGAAGAACAACTATTAACTGGGCCCAAGGAGGAAAGTCGGGCTTCAGAGGCATCACGGAGGGTTGTTCAAGAAGAAGAAGAAAGGCTGATTTTGCATAAAACTGCACTTCAGAAAAAATTGGCCGAAATTAGTTAATATCTTTCTCATCCCCTTTATATCATATCTGCCCGTCTTTTCATTTCTTGGAGTTGTTTAACAAAATTATATGGTTGTATGTCTGGCTTGCTTGTTTGTTGCAGTGGTCAAATTTGGCTTAAAGAATATCGGTGCTGACGTGGAACGGTGCTTGTCCTTGGTGAGATGTTAGCTTCTTTTGCCTTTATGCAATCACTCTTTGACATCATTCTTACAGAATTAATTCTTCAGTGTGTGGAGGAAAGAATGCGTGGACTAATTGCTAATCTTATCAGGCTGTCAAAACAGGTTAGTTTCCCTTTCCTCACACCTTACCAGCCCCACAACTGCATCCTGAGTTACAAAATTGTGCACTAATTAAATTATCGATTAGTTTATATAGGTAATGTTGAGGTATGTTTGCCAATCTACACATAAACTTTCCTGATTTAATTGGATCTTCGCAGAGGGTCGACGCTGAGAAGCCTAGACACAGGACTATAATTACTTCAGATATTCAACAACAAATAATGGCAATGAATCGAAAGGCTAGGGAAGAATGGGAGAAAAGACAGGCTGAAGCAGAGAAGCTCCGAAAAGCTAACGATGTGAGTGGTCTTAGATGCATTTCATTTCTATAATACCCTTGCTTGTTAATCTGTTGTATCTTTCGAGGATGAATCAAACATTTACTCCATGAGTGATAGGAATTTTAGTAGAGAATTGTATTATTTACGTAGATGAAGGGTACAGTAGCAGTATAACTCCTGGAAGGTAACTCCCAGGCCAATACAAATCTATATTTCCAAAATATGAATGATGATAATCCCTCCCTCTCTATACCGAATCCTATATATTGTCTGTACCTCCTCATTCTCACTCTCTCTCTGTAACTAATTCGTAACCTCTAGGCTCTAGCCTATGTGGCATTTGTATTTGTTCCCTTCCCCATTGTACCGCTACGGATGTGGGTTTGAATGTCTTAGTGGTTATTTACTAATACTAATACTAGCATGCTGATAACTAGGAAGGGTGCTAACAGTGAGCTTACAGATAATTGATATCTTCAAATGCAGCCTGAGAGTGATGACAAAGTTGAAGGTGAAAAGGAGAAAGATGAAGGTCGTTCAAAAGCAGTAAAGGTATTTAATATCTCTGAACATCAGAACATAATCTCTCTCCGAAGGAAAAGGAAAAGTGTACTATAACTATGTCATATGTCTTCTATACAGGCTAATAAGGAGGAGGATGACAAAATGAGGGCAACCGCTGCAAATGTCGCTGCACGAGCTGCTGTTGGGGTGGACGATATGCTATCAAAATGGCAACTTATGGCTGAGCAAGCGAGACAAAAACGTGAAGGAGGTACTGACACAGCAACTGGTTCCCAGTCAGCAAAAGATTCCAACCGGAAGCCTCAGTCGACTTCTGGAAGAAATCTGAAGGATAATCAAGATTTTGAAAAGAGGACTACTTCAGCTTCTGCTAATGCATCTGGTAAGTACCTGAAGTAGTGTTTGAATTTGCAATCTTTCCTATGTGTTGCTCTCTATCTCTCTGTCTCTTTTTCTTTTCCTTCTTTGGTGTTTCTTAACATCGTATGTGTCGTTTGGCAGGAGCTTTCAGGAAACGTGGAAGGAACCAAGCTATCGTGCCTCCAGTCAGGGTGGCACGTACAATTTCTGTTAAGGATGTAATTGGAGTCCTCGAGAGGGAACCTCAGATGTCTAAATCTACACTGATCTATCAATTGTACGGAAGAATTCGTTCTGATTCTTCAGCTGAGTGATACCAAACAAATCTCAAGCCACCTTAACTTTTAGTACGATGGTTGGTCATGAGATAACTGCTCAAGTTGGGGGACTTTAGGACAAGAGCTTTCAGACCACTTTGTTGGTTGCATGGATGGGTAATTGATTCATGGAAACACTTTATGGCCTGAGGCACCAACATGAGGGTACCGGAGATTGTTTGATCTAGGCCTGATGCTACACTGCTACATCATATAGGGATTATGTGAAACGAGCTTATTTTCTTATCCCAAAAGCCATGGTCTTAGTGATAACACATGGCTTGAATTCTTGAAGATGATGTATCTCTGTATTGATTGACCCTGGATCATGTGGCTATGTCAACTTTCACGCAGGACTTGGTGTGGTGATTGCTTTCTAGAGTTGACTGAAATGCCTCCATTTCTTAATGTGCTTTTGTTGGTTGTTGTTTGAGAAACATTGAATGTCTTCCACTTATGTAAATTTCTACAATTATATGATATATTTTATGTATAACTCTTTTTATTATTATATTCTTATTCAATATGAGATAAATTTGTGTATAAATTTTTATTCTGACATTGAACTATGGACTAGTATTTCTGTCATAAGCTTTAACATCTACATATACAGAATCCCAGAGAATTCATACAGGTGAATACAGGGTTAGAGTTTTATGACATTTCATGACAGCTTCGCAATCCTCGTTGGTTATACAGCTGTGAATTGGAACGTTAATCGCCTCGGCTCCTGTAGGTAAGGTAACTTTGAGAATGGTATGTCTGCAATACAAAATCTCGGTAGTTTATTCAATACACAATCAAAAAATGACGATATAAAAACAAAAAGAAAAACCGTCTTAAACAATTACTGGTTATATCAACAACAAGATCCAATAAGTTAAATAAGAAAGACAAAATAATTTGAAATATGATTGTAAAGATTAAATAAAATTAAAAAATTTTGAAATATAATTTAAAGGTATTGTCCTTGTTAATTAAAAATTTTCAACTTTATTTAAAAAGAAAATGTTAAATAAAATTGATATATTTTAGTTTATAAAAACTTATTAATTTACAGAAATTGACTAATTAATTAATAAACATATCAATTTTTAATAACAAGAGATATTAAGTAAAGAAAATCCGAAAGTTAAATTTTGCATATACAATGAAAAATTTTAAAAAGTTACGCCATAAAATATCAATAATTGTTAATATTATACATAATATAAAATAAAATATTCTTTATTTAGAAGAACTACAAATTACAATCTCTTAAAATATAAAAATCAATGATAAAAAAATTAACTTGTTCAATAGTAAAGCTTGAACTATTAAACTTTTTAGTTTGGTTTTTAATTTTTTGGTTTGATTTACTTTAATAACTCTTGTTGTTAATTAATTAATTATTCAATTTTAGTAAATTAATAAGTTTTTATGAACTAAAATAAATAAAAGTAATTTTTTCAATTACACTTTTAAGAACAATCTCTTTTAATCATATTTTAAATTCTTTAATTTTATTCAAATTTTTTTCCAATTTTATGATGTTGAATACTGATGAAACCTTTTAAATCTTAAATCTTTAGTGTTTAACTTTCAGTCCAATTTTTAATTAATGTAGAATAATATTTCATTGAAGATAGAATAAAAACATGATAATGATGTATTATTATATCTTAAACTCGTGTTATTAACCCTCTTAATCATTTCCCCTTTTTTTTTTGTGCTTTCTTGCCGTTTCAACAATTACAAATGCAAATCCCTTCACCACATAAAGGATGGATGCCTTGCAAAGTTTTATAATTTAATTTAATAATTTTTATTGTTAAAAATTGATAAATTTATTAATTAATTAGTTAATTTTGTAAAAACAAAAATAAAATAATTAGTTTTTGTTTAATAATTCTTTTTTTATACAAGCTTTGATCATTTTTAAATTTATTTAATTTTTTACTAATTTTATAACGATTTAATACTAATCGAACTTTTTAAATCTTAAATTTTTTATTTTACAAGTTCAACTTTTAATTCTATTTTTAAAACATAGGTTTATGTCAGATACACTCATCAAACTCCACCAAGAAACTATTCAAAAGGGTTCTCAGGTCATGAAACAAATTTGAGAATCCTAATACAAAACTGACAGATAAAAGCATAAACTAATCGACACCATTCTATCTTTTAGGAACCGAAGGGTACAGACTAACTTCATTTGCAGGAACTAAAGCTATTGCATATCCTTGTGAGTGTAAACTACCCCTTTATCACCATCCACAACTTGTCCTCTACCTCTCAGTATCCTGCACAGAAAAGCTTTGGTGAGTGACGACTGATCAACCAATTCTTGAGTGATACAAAATTCTGTATGGGAACCAATGGTTGCAATAGGTGCATACATACACATGCATATAAGTACACTATGAAATCATTCTTATGAAAGAAAATGTAGGAATCAAGTGGGGACAACTCCTACCATCTTGTCGTTAACAGCCCCTCAACTCCTACCGGACCACGAGCATGAATCCTACTAGTACTTATTCCAACCTATAGATACAAGTCATTTAAAGATAAACCGAATATGAGAATTCCACTAGAAATTATTCTTGTTCAAGATAAGTTTGTGATTGATGAGTTACCTCAGCCCCTAATCCAAATCGGGCCCCGTCACAGAATCTTGTGCTAGCATTGTGAAAGACAGCAGCACTGATAAGAAAATGGAAATGGATAATGTCAGAAAACTCAGGTTCATTTGATGAGTTCAAGTGAAAATACATTGAATCTGCAATTCAGAAAACTAGGAGATCAAGGATTTAAAATAGGACAAGAAGATGACTGCTAAGCATGAGAAAGTACCTGTCAACTTGACGTAGGAAGACATCTGCAACTTCTTGATCTTCAGTTATAATGCAATCAGTATGGGCACTGCTCAAAAACAGAGAGAAACTATACACCTTCAAGCACATTTTCTACACAACTCTAAATATTTTTTGTTTGTATGATAGATGCATCACTTTAGAGGAAAAGGAAAGGTCAACAAACCTTCCGTACTCATGTATGTGGTGAATGGCAGCACGTACATCGTCAACAATTTCTACAGTGCAAGCCATAGAATTGTACTCATGATGAAATGAATGTGCCTGTGGGATGTTGAACCTCTTACTTGCCCTTGGTCCACCATATAAAGTAACACCTAGAATCAAGGAAATGGTTATGCATTCAATTAGTCAGCTAACAAAATCACATTGATGTTGAAGACAGGATTAAGCCAAATCGATTGTTCACGCCAAAATTAGGACTCCTAACAAAACCAAGAGTAAAATATTTCACCTGATCAAGTGGCAAGTCAAATAAAAACTCAGTTTCCTAAAAGATTTCAAATAAATGCACATGAAACTCCAGAAAAACTACAAGTTAATGGAAATCTAACACACAAAGAGTTGAAAACATACAGGACATAAAGACTTTTCATTTTCACATTATTACAATCAAGTAGATCTCTCAGCAACAAAAGAAGTAAACCAGATTTGAAACAATATTTATGTGTGAATATTGCATGACAATGTTTTTTACAACCATCAAACTCACCTGATGAGATTATGGCAGAGTTTAAGGATAACCATATTTTTAATCTTTCAACTTAATACAATTTTTTATTTCAGTCGTCGAACTATTAAACTTTTTAATTAAGTTTTTGAATTTTGCTAATCACTTTAAATTAGAATTTTTACTAATGTCCTTAATGGAAATCATTCGTGTATCAGTGAATCCAAATTGGACATACATTTAGAAGTGATGTGTGTGTCCAGTTTAGATACCACATAGGATAGTGCTTAATAAACGTAAATGAAAGTTCCAATTTGAAGTGATTAGCAAAGTTCAAGGACTAAATTAGAAGGTTAAATAGTTAGAGAACCGAAATAAGAAACATCGTTAAGTTGAAGAACTGAAAGCATGCTTGTCCTGTGAAATCTTATTATTAACCAATATGATTATCAGTAAACAAGTTGATTTTTCATCTGCCATCATCAGGCTTGCCAAATTTTTATTTTCTGCTTGAGTTTGCTTAAGTGTGGTCAAACATAGACCATCAATAATTTGAGAAATGAATGCGAAAATTCCAATGATTAACAACAAAATGAAATGTAGGAATACCTACCTTTAGTGCGTAGATCAATTATAAGATCATTCAGCCCACCGGTCTCCGCTAAATCATTGTGCACAAGAAGTGTTTCCTGAATGTAGAAAATGATTGACATTAGAAATGTCAAGATTGAAACCTCACACAATATGTGGAAACAATGGACAGATGAGAAACAAATAACAGCTGAATGAATAAATAAGGGCAAATCAATACCACTGCATTACAGGCCGCCGGATAATCTATCTTTGCATCTAAGACAATGCGCCTTGCCATTTCTAGATTGGCAGATTTGTCAACATATACATGGCAAATACCATCTGCTTAGCAGAAAATGCAGCATTGGTGAAAAAAAATACAAAAAATTAGTAATTGTATAAATGACAAGGATCATTGCAGAAAATGCAGCATTGGTGAAAAAAATACAAAAAATTAGTAATTGTATAAATGACAAGGATCCAGCAATGACTTATCTCACCAGCGTGACCCAGGACAGGAATTTTAGTTGATTCCTTAATTTGAGAAACAAGCTTGTTACTGCCTCTCGGGATCACTAAATCAATCACGTCATCAAGCTGGTACAGAAAAGAAAATGTGGAAATCTTTAGTTCTGGAGTAATAATTGTCCTCTTGAAGCAAAGAAATACAGGAAGTCAGCCATCAGTGGAAGGTTTACTTCACCTTAAGTAAATCAGGAATTTCATCCCTTGAAGTCACTAGTCCAATTAATCTTCTCCCAACAGTGTCTGGGATGGCTTCTGTGATAACCTAAGAACACAAAGTATAAGAACTTCACTCAAATCTGCATCAAAATTGGGAGATGCAAGAGATAAAATCTATGTTAATATTTCAAAAAAGAACTTTGTGAAGTAATACATCTCACCTTATGCAGAATAGTATTAGACCTCACAGCCTCCTTTCCCCCTTTCAAGAGAAGTCCATTCCCGCTACGAATTGCCAAAGAAGCAATCTGCTCAAGCCAGGTAAATATGATTTATATGAAGCTATAATTGAAAACAAAAAACACATACGGTTCCCCTCAAAGCAAGTATCAATATACAATATTAATGCCCCAATCCACTTTATGCTATCCTCACATGGAAGATCAATCAAGGTAGGTTATGAAACCATACAGCACACAGTGTACAGAAAAAAAAAACTCTGTTGAACTACCTGTACTAGAGCATCTGGTCGAGCCTCGAAGACTATCAGGAGAACGCCTAAAGGAGATGATGTCTTCTCCAAGAGGAGTCCATCAGCAAGCTGGATGGCGTAGAAGTAATCATAAACAACAAAAGTCATCAATACACAATTTTGAGATCATAAATTAACTTGACTAGAACATCAGGAAAACAAATTCCATCTCACATTATGGCAGCTGAGTGTTAGAATTAAAACCAAAACTGCAAACCTTGATCCATGAAAAGTGAAGGAAAAAAAATCAACAAATTATGCACAAACACAAGGGGAACTTCGAATACATTTCCTCACCTCAGTCGTTTTCAGAATGCGGCCAATGGGGTCTTCCATATTTGCAAGCACGCGAACTGAGTTTGCTAGTTTTTTAATCTGACAAAATTACAAAGACAATAAATCCAGAAGTTAATCAAAGAGAAATTTGAAGGAAAAGAGCAGATAGTGGGGAAAAGAGGAAGATGATAAAGCCAAAACAAACTAGAAAATACGATTTTGGATATAAAGAAATTCAAGCAACCCAGTATGCCTCTATAAAACAGAAAACTTTCAAAAAATAAAATATTAGCATAGTCCAAAATATCTTGCCTTCCCAGGCTTTAAAGCCAGCCGAGCTCTCAAGGGTGTTGCCATTCTAGCTGCCTCTGCAGCATCGAGATCAGCTTCATTTTCTGCCTTGATCAAATTTTCATTGGCTTCAAGGGCATCAGCTATTCCCAGCAATATTTTCTTCCTATCTTCAGAGGATAATGCCTGGTGCAAAATACACTACTAAGATACTTTGCTGCCAAAATACAATGAAGGCAAGGGATATCTCAATTCCCAAGGGAACAAAATACTCTATGGCACCAAATGCAGAAAGTCTTGAAAATCTGTTCGCATACTATAGTACCTGAAGCCTTCTGGAACTTTCCCTTGCTGCTACTGCCATCTCACGTGCATCAAATTCTTTAACCGAGGCCCACAAATGAGCATTTTTGTGGAAGAGAGTGCCAACATCCTCTCCTTGCAGGACTTTAAGGATGTTTTCAGGAACAAATCCGCTGGCAAAAGAGGGGGAAAAAAGATTAAGAAGCAACAAAAGAGATTTACTATGATTTCTTAACACATGCAGATCAAATATGGGATTAAAATGGGACAGAAAAAGTGAAGAAAGTTACAATGGAGAAGTTTTATCATGGATATGTATGGAATGAATAAATACCTGGCTATAACAACAGGGACACCAGCTTCAGCTGCATTTACCGCTGCTTTTACCTTAGCTGTCATTCCCCCTCTTCCTACTCTAGACTTGTCTCCAAAAGTGATCTCAGTCTGATGAACTTCTTTGATGTAAGTTCGTATCAGCTTTGAATGTGGACCACTAGGAGGCCCACTGTAAAGGCCCTCAACATCACTCAATAAAACAAGAAGATCAGCTTTTAGTTCCAAAGCCAGCAAGGCAGCTAAACTATCATTATCCCAAAATATACCAGAAGAATCCTGCAGAAGCATTCAAGACAAATACTATAATTCCGAAGAGACACCATAACAGAAAAAAATTAATAGAAACGAATACAGATAGTAATGGAAATGGCATGGATAACATGTAATGTAGTAGTTGTGTGCAAAAAAACAAGGAGGGTTAAGATAACCCACAATTGAAAACATGAGTTACAGACCTCATATGGATCTTTCCTGGTACTCACTGCATCGTTCTCATTGAATATTGGAATGACCCTCAGAGATAACAGCGATTTTACAGTCTCATTAAGTTGCCTTCTAAAATCTTTATCTCTAAAATCATGATCAGTCACAAGAAGCTGTGCTGATGTCACATCCAACTGGACCAACAAAGAGTTTCACGTTATAAAAACATCATTCATGAAATAAAAAGAGATAATAATGGCCAAGCCAGTGAGCACCTGACTGAATAATGTATCATACAAAGCCATGAGACTGTTCTGACCAACAGCCGCACAAGCTTTCCCATCAAGATCAACTTGTGGTTTCTGGAGATCAGCAAAGCTACAAAATATACAAACCATAGATAACAACTTTTTACCATAAAACTAAAAAGAAAAGGGAATATATTTTCACATAGAACCTGAATTCATACAAACTTTTATCTGAGTATATTTCTCCACGATAAGATCTACAAAAATTTAAACAAGAACACAGAAGAAAAGAAAGAACCTGGTGTTGACTAATCTCCGGTACTTGAGCTTCTGGCGACCGATGCCAACAGCACCTGATGTCACCACAATAACTTCATAACCTTGAGAGTTTAATTCTTTGATCTGCGTTTGAAGTTGATAAAATTTAAGCTTCAAGAAAAACCATATAATGGAGTTGCATAAGCAAAACCAGAGAGCGTTACTTGCTCACAAAGGGATCCTAATCTCCCAAGCGCCAATCTTCCATCATTTCTAGTTACAACAGCAGTCCCAACCTGCCATAATAGAATAGTAGAATTTCAACAAATGCGCACACCAATAACTACAACAACACTATCCCAATTTGGCACTTCCTAATCCAGTACCCAAAATCACACAGACACTTTTCAGAAACTTAAAATGGTATATCTCAAATCTTATCTTTCTCGCTGGTACGGACATGGAAAAAGTAAAGGAAACAGGAAATCCTGAAAAGGCTCAAAACTTTGGCAGTTCCCAAGTACACATATATAAGACTTCAAGGTAATTAAACTAGGACTGCACATGCAATTTTCATTTTTCATTCTTCACAGAGAGAACTGGCATTATATCATATTCAAGAAAGTACTCCAAATTTATTCCATTGCCTTGCATTAAGAACAAAAGCAAAAGGAAATCATCTAGAAAAACTAAACAAGAAGAAAGTTGACACGCAATATCTACGAAAACACAATAAGGTAAGAAGAAAGGAGAGACCTTGATGATAAGACGTTTCACATCTTTGACAAAGGCGCGAGCAGACTCCAAGTGGCTCATATTCAAAGTCAGCCACACTATTGTGAGATCTTACACAGGGACTGAACAAAGAAAAGAGAGAAAGAAACAGAGAGAAGAAGATACGGCGCAGACTAATAGAAGATGTGAAGGAGACGAAGCTAGCTGAGCTGGTGTCCAGCAAATCTAGCGAGAAAGCCCAAGACGACGTGCCACGTCCAACTGTTTTTTCTTCTTCTTTATTTATAATAATGATTAATGAGTACAAGATGTGTTTGGATGTCGAGAAAATAGGAAATAAAGAAAATAAAATTACCCCTGGCGGCTACTTGAACACAGTCCTTGTTTCCTATTCTCCATAGGAAAATTGGGTTTATTTTATTCAGTACCTACTGTATTTTTCTCACCACTAAATACATAATTTACCAAATCGAAATATTTGGCATATGCTTTTGTTGGATTTTGTGTTCGTCATTTGAGTTCGCTGTCTCTTACAACTTTCAACGGATAAAAGAAAAAAAAGGGTCAGCATATAGAAGACAAAAACTCTACTCATCTTCACACAACTTCAAGAAACAATGTTCAGAATCAATTCCTACTATGTAGTTACAGCACAGAACGATTGATCCTATCAAACCAATCTAAACCAGAAGCCAAGTGGGTACGCAGCCAAACAAGTTACAATGAAATCACCCAAGTAAGATTTGCTACTTCAGTCATTGGCTATTTACACAAAATGGTCCAAGCACCAAAATTACGACTTGAAAATGTAAGTCTCTTTCCTCATTGTCTAATAACAGTGGAAAATCGTACTTTCCGCAGAAAGAGTCCTCTCTGTTCGAAAACTTCTAATTTTAACCACGGCCAAACCAACTCCATACACAGCATAACAACAGAACACTGACTTGACATTCTTTCTTTGATGTGTCATCTTTCTTTGTGAAATAAAATGATGACAGGATCTCCCAGCCAAATATTCGCCCACTAATGTTATGGGTTGCTGAGAAATGCCATGGGCTCAAGCAAAGAACCATACTTTGATAAAGATAGCCAGAGCCAGTTGCAAACAGAATGATGCAACCAGCACAACTGTAAGATCATTCCCCTCGAGATAAGACTTGAGGTTTGCCGTGACAAAAAAGGCTGAGTCAACTCCTGCACCAAGTATGATGATCCACCGGATAATCTCAACTGGGATGATCAACAGAAACTGTAAACAACATAGGGCCAGTATCGGATGATAAGGTCCTTCAAGGAAGTTCAAAAATCATAAAAGCAGAAGACCCATCGGACACTTACAGAGCACAGAATAAAGATGAAGAGAGAATATCCCCACAAGCACCAAAACTGAATAAGGTTGGCTTTTGATCCTAGGTATTGAAGCAAGAAGTAAAACGCCAACGGCACCACAACTGCATACCCATATACAGAACATGCTGCCACATTAATGTATCCAACGTCAAAGCTCCAGGAAACGCTGCTGTCTGTGTGTTTCTGTATGAGGTAAGTGGCACAATTGCCAAAAGATGCAAGCACAAATACCAATGTTGTCGAGATCCATACAAGCCCATATCTAGGATTTCAGAGTTTAACAAAAATAGCACATTAGGTATTTGGTGCATATTAAGCCCCTCTTGTGGACTTTGTATACTTGGTTAAACGAAATCAATGCCTTGCATCTAGTTCTCCAAGGAAAATTAAATTCTTAGGATGCTGAATCACGTCATTTCACATGGTTTGTTCTACCAATCAATATCTTTTCATCTGGAAGGTAGACGCAAGCATGGGAAGAATACAGAAATGATGCTTCAAGATAGTTATCGCAGTGCATTAGTATACTTAGGAAAGGAATATCTCAAACTAATATATTTATCTAAATTGGTAGAAGCAAAGGAAATGAGAGACAGGAGAAACAAAAAAGCAAGCAAAATGATTTGGAGGTGAGGGCGAAGAGTGATTTCAAACTCACAAATCAGGGTTTGTATCAATCTTGTTGAAAAAATTTCCACCAAGAGGGTAGAAAGAGCTCATCAATCTGTTGAGGACAACATCTGAATCTACATCGAAGTACTGTGTGTATGATGAGACACTAAAAACTCCGTGCCACTGGTTTGATGGTTGTTGCTCAAATCCTTCTGCAAGAATAGGAAGAGAGGCTATTAGAGGTTAGTGACATCTTTATATTAAATACAGCAGCAAATATGTAAGCAACAACAGCCAAAAGATCACTGCATTGCTGTTGACATCCAAACATGAGGAAGGATCACACAAGTTCTCACTTCCAAGGCCCACTACTAAACAATCAAACGACAATCATCAGATGCTACATTAAAAAAGCCTACGAGCGTCATTTTTGTGTCTAGTGTTGCGATAAGCATTAAAAATATGGGCATAAGCCCACTACTAATAGATAATCGACCAACTATCATCAGATGCTATAGCTGCATCAAGATGCCACATTAAATTAAGCTTACAAGCATTGTTTTTGCCCCTAGTGTTGCATAAAGCATAAACACGGGCATGAGCATTGTTACCAGGTGGAGTAGAAAGAGATTGGTACCCACGGCTGCTGCTTCCGCCAACAGTGCTTGGAGGAGGGAGTGCTTGTATGATTGCTTGGGGTGCTACATGTTCCACGTAACATTGCACACAAATTTTTAAGTACACTTTGAACTCTTAACACAACATAAATGAAAAACCCTAAATTAAAAGGTTTGAAAGTTCAAACCTTGATAGTTCTTGGGGTTTTCTCCTTCAGTGACAACAGCCTATTAAATGGTGAACCATAAAAAGTCAGTCGATTAAACAAAGAAGAAACCTCATTTACTTCCATTGAATCAGACAAGGATGATCAAATTAAGTCCAGGAAAAGGAAAAAAAAAAACACTAGAACAATCACAAAATTAACAGCAGAATTAACTCCTCCAAATTACCAAATATACTAATTAATCCACTTCCACACAAAAATAGAAAAAAAGAAAAAAAACTCGTATAACTGGAAAAAGCAATAAAAGTATAGCAAAAACCTAAAGAATGCTTACAGGTACGGAACCGAGCAAGTGGCTAGTAGGGAGGTTAGTGAAAGAATCGTCCATGTTGGAGAGAAAGAGAGGAATAGAAGAGTAATTGAAATCAATATAGAGAGACCCAACTGAATCGCGATTAAGGAATTCTCGAGAATTGGAAACGAGTTGGGGGAATTGGAAGGGAAGCAAAGTAGTTGACCACTACATGTTAAAGTAAAAGCGCGGTAGCTTGTAGACCACGCGCCAATGGAGAACTGACCCAGCGCAGAGACAGATCCTTACTTTACACGCCTTGAAAGCTGTGTTCATCATGAAACGATTCGGTTGGGCCTAGCATAAATATTAATAAATTATTTTTAAAATTAAAATTAATTAATAATAAACAAATTATTAAATATAAGCAATAACTTATAATATATAATTTTTAATAAATTACTTAATTAATTTAAACACAACCAAATCAAAATTAACATACAAAATTTACGTTTCAAACATTGTTTGGATTGGGCTTAAATATTTAAAAATTTAAACAAATCTATACCTTAGGAAAATAATTTTAAAGGTATCAAACTCTTTCAATTAATACTAAAAAAAATCAAACTTTAATAATTTAAAAAATAGCTTTTCAATTTTTAAGATTTATAGGCTAAAATAAAAAAAAACCTTTATTAATTATAGATAAAAATACTACATGACAAGGCTCAATTATAGAAATTGTTGGAAAAAGATTTCATCTGACCCAATGTATCATCTTGAGAAGTTCCAGTTTTATTTGTAAAAAAGAAAGATGAAACTTTAAAACTGTGCATCAATTATAGACAACTAGATCGAGTAACAATAAAAAAAAAGTACCTGTTACCTAAACCTAAACGCATATCAGCAAAATTTTTACTCGATGTTAAATTATGAATTAAGAAAGGAAATATGCAAGATCGCTTCATATTTTAAATTAAGATGTTCAAACTTTTCATTTACATTGTACAAAAGCATAGTCATCAGATTACTGAGATTTTGTGCGTGTTTTTTAGTGTTACTATCACGAATCATAGTTCACTATAGTTACGCCAGACAGCACGAAACTCTTCACGGAAGGTGTTCAGTCGCGCTTTGAGGTTTGGTGTTCTGAGGCTGGCATGAAGAACAGTAACTGCAGGTAGACACAGATACATAAATAGAACTGTCAAGTTCGTATGACGATGTTTACAACTTGATGGGAAGAGATGGGCATTAGTGAGATTTACCAAGAAGGCCAATAACAAGCGCCCAGACAACATGTAATAGAGTGCCAGAGGCAAACCAGAGAACAAAACTGGCTGCAAGAGTGAAATACGAATATGCTATCAGATATCGAGTGATTGGAACGCATCTTACCAGCCATCCACCAGACTTATTGAAAGGAAGAGAGTTTGGGAAATTTTAATGCGTACCAGTTGAGAACAAGAAGACAAACATTGCGCGAGGTTGCCCGCAGATGTACGTTGATTTTTTCGCTGATGGACGGCCACGAATAACAGGCCTGTAAACCAACAATTTCGTAAAATTACGGTTCATCTTCGTATCAGAAGTAAAAACAAGCATGTTAGGAAATTAGAAAAACAAGCATGTTAGGAAATTAGTAACTCACATGTGCGGAGGCCTCATTTTCGCAGCCCAATGAGGAGAAAACCTCCTCACTGTTCTTGTTACCTTCTCATTGAAAGTAACTGCAAAACTGCCACAGTGGTACCATTACTAAAAACACTAAAGAAATAGAATCACAAAATAATATATATATTCAAAACTATCAAGTGCGAATTAAAAAAAAAGCCAAAATCTGTAGCCTTTTATCATCCAAAAATTAAATGAAAACGTTCTTAACAGGTTGATAGTCCCCAACCAAAACATATTCTATTTCCAGCTCCAAGCCAGTTAATTGCTTCTAAAGTTATGCAGTAGCATATGGAAGACACTTATTCTTAATCCAGGAATCATTAGTGTAGTACATGTGAGTTGTGACCCCAAAACGCAAAATTAGATTCTTGATCATAGATTCCTGGTTGAGTTTCTCTTCACCATTAACTACTCCTTTCCATCTCTGACCCTCAACAATTGCTGAGATGCTATCTCACTAGGGCAAGTCCAACAAGCAATCAGAGTAACTGAATGAAAGAAAAAGGTCTTGACACCATCACATCCTAAGAGATAGATAGAATGCAAACTGATAAACATCCCTAACATCATTTCTATGAGAACCCTCATGAAATGCTTAAGTACAGATTCAAAATATAGATAATAGTCCTATCCTTTCACTGTTTCGTAAGAAGCCACCGAAGTAGCAATTGAATCAATTTTCCATCCCATAACCCAAAGTGCCCAAGAGTAACAAATTCAGAGAACTAGCGAAAAGCGTCCTAGCGACGAAACTGCTTGATAAGCAGCTTTTATGTTTTGCAATCTCAACGTGTTGCATCTTAACAACCTTTTCCCATGAACCCAACATGAAAATATACAATCTTGCTCAGCAGGAGTAATTAAGTAATTAACATAGGTAATAAGTGAAAATTGCTCGTACTTCAAGTGAATTCAGGAAACAAATGCAAGGGGTAAGATGGGATTCACAGATGTTACCTACCTATCGTTAAAAAAACCAATGCTTAAAGCTGATAAAGCAGCGGCAACAACAGCCAGTGGCCTTGTTATACATGCAACCCCTGAATCAAAACAATCAATTAGCTGCAAATTCCAGCAACCGGAACTACAAATATATTGGAAAAGAAAAGAACGGCTTTCACGAATTACCAAGAATGAAAATCATCAAAATGAAGTAGTTCGTCCTATAGCTGCCAAAAAATGGAAACAAGTTCAACTTGCTAGTATAAACAATTCAATTAAAATGAGTAACAGATTATCTTTATGAAAACAAAAGGATGGAGCTTGATCTCAAAGAACATAAACGACACAACAGAATCAGAAAATTCATTAATAAAATGAAGTTAGCGAAATTAAATTAAAAAAGAAATAACTTTTTTGTACCAATTAAAAACAATTTATCCCCCAGACATTATTGAAATCTTCTTCCCCATATTTTTTTCATTTAAACCAAACAGAATACAAGGCGACGAATCTGTTGAAGACCCATAATTCAAGAAAACTAAAGAGAAATTCGAGCGAGCGAGAGAGAGAGATATATAGATTACTAGTAAAGATTGCACTTGATACGGCTAGTCCATTTAGAAGATGCACGAGGAACAGTGAATTTGGAGAAGAATTCGTTGAGAGGACGAGGCGGTGTTGACCACTCCACTTCTCGCAAAGCTCCGATCAGATCTTCCGCAGTTACGTTTCCCCAATCCATCTGAACTTCACTTCTTTGATTAATCAAAAATCGAGAGGTGAAATAGAAGAAGAAATCGGCGGCAAGACGGTGGATACTTGAGTCGCCGGCAGAAGTTTCTCCTCTTACAGATTTCCTTACCCTCTTTATTAAGGATTTTGTTTTATAATTTTATTACGTAATAAACATTTCTATAAAAAAAAAAAAAAGGATTTCTCAAATTATTTACTATAGGTGTTAAAAAGACAGCATATGTCTGAGCCCGGGTTCGAACCGGGGACCTCTAGTGTGTGAGACTAGCGTGATAACCAACTACACCACCCAGACATTGTTGACACCCGTACATTGTGTGCTTAATTATGTATCTCTTGCTTGCTTTAGGAAAGGAAAAAAGAGTTTAGTTGAATTAAGATTAAATTAGACTTTAATCTGTTAACTTAAATTTTAATTAAATCGAATCTGACTGAAGTCAATAAGCCTAAGCAATTGGGCTCGCACAAACTTTTGAATTAACGAATAACTTTTATCTTGTTTCATTATTTCATTATCTATTTTTTTTAATCTAAAATGATGTATTATTTTTCAAAAATATAATACGATATCATTGTCCAATGACGATATTACAAGATATAATAAAAGAAATTATATGATAATTACACAAAACTATAAAAAAAATAGCATGTAAAATATAAAGATTGAAATACAAAAGGATGTTCATAGGTGAAGGAAAGTGTAACGACAGGAGTATGGCCAACCTGACCAGTTGATTACATTTGAATAGCAAACTAAAAACGGATATTTGTACTCTGGAGTTGAGTAACCGAGTTAAAAAGGCTTCAGATCATTGGTTCAAAAAGAAAATTTATGTGCAAATGCAAGATGGGAAGGCAACAGCTCATACCACATCTCTGCTTATGTCCTCTTCCCAAAGGCCCTTCTCCTCTTTCTGTCTACACAACGTCATGGGAAAGCAAAACCAGGAGCCACAACAAAGAAAAGCATCAGTACCAACAAAGTGATCCAAATCCTTCAACAATCACCAACAAATATCGAAGTGTTACAACGAAGATGAAGCTTAAAGCAATCGGCGGAGCTCCTGATTTTCTTTTTGGAGAGACTTGATTTCTTTCATAAGCTCAGCTTGATTTTCCAGAATTGAGCTTACCACTCTAGACAACTCCGTCTGTTCATTTTCCAAAAAGATTGTGTGAATTAAATTGCAGAGGAGAATGAACATATCAATGTCAGCAATGTACACGCACCTCCTGCATATGAAACTGTCTAAGAATTTCAATATGAAGGTTCCTCATATCTTCATGTATGGATCTCTGAAATGAATCAAGAGTTTCTTCAAGAGTACGTTGAAAAAGCTGAAGTGTGAAGGAACTACCCTGCTGTGAATCTTGCTGGGAGCCTTTCTGAAGTTGTGCAAGTCCTCCCTGTTAGAATATTAAAATTTAGTACACAATGAATCTCCGATGAGAGAAATTAAAGTTAGCAACTTTTACACTTTTCTCACATAAATACCATTACTATTTTGTAGGTAAATGAACATTTGAGACTGCAATTTAGTAAAACAATATTTGATAATAATACAAGGAGAACATCCCCAAAAAGAAAATGCATAGTGAGGGGGCCCAAAACAAGCACACAGCAGATAATAGCCAGAACTCATACGTTCATGGTAGAGACTAGTCCAGGTTCTGCACCAGTCAAAGTATCAGACTTTGATAATAAGCTATTCAACAAGTCCTCTCTGGTTTCGGCTCCGGTTTTCTTGACTTTTGGTGAACCCACAGCAAGAGATGTCCCATCACTGAAGGAGGAAGTAGTGCTTATTCTCTCAGCATATGAATACCTGCGAGGTAGATGTAGAGATGCCGGCACATGTGCCTCAAGACTAGTTGATCCTAATATGTTTTTGGTACCAAAAGATAGAGATATGGAACCAGAGGGAACTTGTTCTGGCAATCCAATTGAAGTTTCATGATTGGAAGAGAAATCTCGAGCATTTAGGCTGGAAATATTCATGTTAACACCTGTCAATGAGCTCATACTTGTCAGACTGGTTGAAGATGATGAATCCTGAGATCCAGAAAATGATGCCCCCGATGTCAAAACCCCAGAATTCAAAGTAACAAATCGAGAAGGCAAATTGAGTGGCTGACGCAGGTGACCAATTTTATCAGATAGCCTCTCACCACCCCAGGCTTCAGGAGGGGTGATGGAAGAATTTTCACTTTTAGAAGATGGAGAAGGGCTAGATCCCCCCAACAATGCGAAAGAAGATTTTGTGTCTTCCTGCAAAGACAGATGAAAGACGTACACGTCACTTTTTATTATATCACCACAACAATCCCATAGAGATCAATTATGTGCAACTAACCGCTAGATTTACTTAGAAAGTACCAAAACTTATGGCATAAATTATTAAAAAATACAATATAAACTAAACAAATGAGGACTGAAAAGTAAATTCTTTATTAAGAAGTTCAAATATAAAGTCATAATGATATGCACAAATTTTCAGCATTGATGAATGATAGCATCGTGAAATGGTAAATGGTAGAATAGTTGATTTTAAGAATCAAGCAGAGATGCTGCAAATGCTGAGCTTAGAGATGGCAAAATAGTATTTATAAACAAACGTACTTTTCATCCTTTTGAAACATTTCATTCAGGATAAAAGTTCGCACACCTGTTTGGGAGTTGAACTGGCTTTCCAATCAAATATTGGATGATCATTGGCCCTATCCTCTGCAAAAGGGAATCTCCTACCAGATGAAGAAAACGAGGATGAAGTCTTCCTATCAATAGGTAAATTATCTTTCTTCAAACCCTCATTGTCCATCCATAATTTATCAAGTGAGGGTGTAATGGGCTGAACATCAACAAGTGGGGAGAATACCTCCATTTCATCCTTTAAATTAACACCAAATCGAGGAGCATGCAATCTCGCCAATGATGCACCAGGCCACAAATGACTTCTCTGAGGTGTTTCTTTTTCCAAAGATAGGTTGGTTATGCTTGATGCAAATGCACTACCAGTCGTGGTTAGAGATGTTTCCACAGAGATACCTGTGCGGCCTGCATTGCGAGAACCAGATACCGCTGTGGATAGTGCAACAGAAGTTGATATCACTGAGGGGAGTGGGTCAGGCATAAGGATGGAATCTTCGACTGCACCTCCCAACAGAGCTGTCTCTGCAGTACAGCTGTCCTCATTTACAATTACTGGTTTTGATCTTTGCCAGCACAAACTTGTAACAGCCTGTTTGATATAGAATATGTGCAATACCACATTATAGAGGAAATAAAAAACAATGTAATATTTAAAAGCTGTGACTCAAAGAACAATTGAAAAACGATCTTTTGTGCATAAAACAGCTTTCAGAGTAACGTAAAGTGAAAACAGAGAACATTGATTTTGTAAAATCATAGGAAGCCTTTTTATTTAGTGACCATTATGGGACTCAAAAGCGCAGTCAATGAACAATTTGAGGAGTGGGACATTTACTGTCAAGCTTGATGAAATAGGAGGCCTTTACATTACGGAAAGAAACCGAGGGGTAAAAAGAATCCACCTCTGAACTATTATAAGCACGCAGAACAGTATAAGGCTTGAGACTTCGACGAACATCATAGAACACAACCCGACCACTGCTAGTTCCAGCTGCTAGAACCCAACCATTGTCTGTGTATGCCAATGAAGAAAAGGGAGCTTCATATGCAATGCAAGATGAGGGTCTTCTAGACCCTGCATCATAAGTGTATAGCTTTTTATCCAGCCCAACACTAGCTATTATCTGTTATGGAAAAACAGTGGAGGCAAGAAAAAGGTTGTCCAGTTCATCAAAAATAAATGGAGGGTTAGTTGATCGATAAAAAATGAGAAAGAGAGAAATAAAGACCTTGTCACTTGATGGCGAAAAGCTAACACCAGCAGCTGGTGCCGAATGTTGTTTCAACCAAGAGGCCTACCGAGAAGCAAATAGAAGGAACCATTATGTGTTTTCAATCACAAAAAAATTACATTATAGTGTAAAAGAATCGTACAAAAAAGAAACATGAAGCCATCAAACTGAGGTTTTTCTGAATACAAATGCAAAAGAATACTAATGACTTTTTCTTCTCGAGGTCTTTATATGACAGAAAAGCAGCTATAATTCCAATATAAGGATCTACCCTCAAAACAGCAGCCAAGATATGAAATGAGCCAATGATGTATGAAAGTTATTCTAATGTAGGAACTCATCAAGCCATGCTTTAATTTTGGATTAACGGTACAAACCTTCGGGTTGCGACCAGTTGTATCCCATAAATGTACAGATCCATCATCACCTGCAGTAACCAATAGATGCCGGCTAATCCGAGAATAATCAAGCACCCTCAGCACCTGGTCTTAAAACCACCAGACAAGCTATTAGCAACAACAACAACAAAAAAACAGAAATAGAAACAACAAACATCCGAATTTAACAAACTAAACAACCTGTTCATTGGGATCCTTCAGTTCTGCCGCCCTAGCACCAGATGCCAGGTTATGAAGAATAAGATCCCCACTTAAACTTATAGAAGCCAGATGCTCATCTTTACAATTGTACATAGCACCTGTTATTGTAGTGGTATGACCCCTCAACCATTTAATACAGCGCTTCCTCTGCAGATCCCATATCCTTACAACTTGCCCACTTCCCCCAGAACATATGTATCTGGAACCCTTGTTACTAAAGCTAATAGCTAATATAGATTCCTACAGACACATATCAAACTATCAACACAGAAGCAAAGAGTTAACTGCAAATAATGCAACATGCAACATGCAAAAGAAATCATCACCTCAATATTTTCTCCACTGTCGGTCCCAGAAACAGGAATCGTCCCCATATTCTGCCCATTTTTCCCCCATAACGACACCTTCTTGTCTTCTCCAGCACTCGCCAACACCAAATCTGTGAAAATCCGGAAATTTTTACCAACCAATGAATTACCACCCAATCTCCAAGCAGTTACGCAAGTATACCCAAAACTTGAAGATCAAAGACATAATTCGTATTAAATAAACAACGAAAATGTAAAGAAATAGTGAGTGAGTGAGACGGACTAGTGTGATTCCACTTGACTGAGTTGACCACGAAGCCAGGTGAAGGAGTGTAAGTTAAGATACAAGGATCTCCTGTTCCGACCGTCGTATCGAACACCTTCACAGTGTCGCCGCCACATGCCGCCAGTAGCAACCCCGTTGATGGATCCGCCATCTTCCCCGACAAATGAAGAAGATCCGCTTCAAAAATTCAAATCTTTACTTCCTTCCTTTTTTCTGCGTCATTTATTACATTATAACATCACTAAAGTATAGAATCACAATTTAAATACATATAACCAAAATTATTTTCAATATTAGCACATTCCTATTCTTTTTTCCATCCTGCCCTTAATACAATGATTTAAAATCTTAAACCAATAACAAAAAATAAATTTCCATTTAAGGGTAAAAAGATCAGAGTAATATTAGACTATTATAAATTAAATTTAAGAATTTGAAATATACTTAAAAAATTATACTTATTTTTTAAAAATTATTAAATAAAAATTAATACTAATTAATTAATTTTTATCGACAAAATTAGTCAGATCAATTAGATTTGTTAATCATTGCATTAATCGAGCTTTATTTGAAGTTGACAATGAATTATCCGGGACTAATTCTTCCTTATGTAATTTAAATTTGTCCTGATTAAAATCGGATTAAATTGAAATTAAACAACATTATTTTACCACACGGACTAAGATTATTTTGGGGCAGTCGAGTTGAGTTAAATAAATTCAATTTGCTAATCTTAAGCTTATTTCTACTTTTGCATTACATACATACTTACATGAGTTAACTTCTTTTAATGATGGATTTGATTGTACGGTGAATTATAATTATATTTGTATATTCAATTGCTTTTGTAATTCTGATAAAGCGTTTGATGAATTAATTTAAGTCAAGATAAGTTCTTCACCAACCTATGGTAAATTACGTGTTTTATTGCCGAATGCGTTAATACTATTATTAAATTAAATGTTTCAAAAATTAGACTACAAATTAAATCAGTAAAATAAAAGTTAAAAATATGAATTAAATCATCTAAATATAACTAAATGAGACTATATTTATTCACAAAAACTTATATTTTAATTAAAAATTATTTTAATTTTTAAAAGCTGATTAGTTTATAGAAACTAACCAAGATTAATTTTTAACAATTAAAGTTATTAAAATAAAATAAGTTAAAAAGATAAAAAATTAAATTAAAAAACCAATCCAATTTTCTAATCATTAATTAAACTTTAATCATTTTATGTAAACAATTAAAATATTACAATCATTATTATAAGTTGTCAAAGACCCTCGTTAGCTACTCACTCCCAAAACTCGACCCTAACAAAAGAAAGTTCATAACGATGAGATCCGTAATTTCTACCATTTTACTATAAAGTTAATAACGAATACTTAAGATTTGTAATCGATATTTTCAAATTACATCAACCAAATTTTCAATTGCATACAATTACTAGTATATTAAGTTTTCCCTAAAAATTTACTCTCAAGTTAGTTTGATAAGCCAAAAAGATTGCCACAGAGGAAATGTAAACAAAGGGACATTTTGTCACTTTCCTTTGGATCATACGGCCGAAGACGAAAAGTTGTATGCAAGCCAGGACGCATACAGCCATAAGACTTCGACCCTTGATTCAAAGAATAAATAAATGGAAAGACAAGCCCAGAGCCGACAATATGCAGGCGTCCATATTTGTTTGACAATATCGTAAGCCAAGACGCCATGATCACACATCAATTTTAAGCTTGCAAAGCACAAGAGAAGATAACAAACAAGTTCCTAAATAAGCTTATCACCTACTTGGAAAACCAAATATATGTAAAGCATCAATCTTCAAATGATTAAGAGATTGAAGCTAAGATATAAATGTCATAAGAGTACGAACTGTTATACCTTCACTCTGACCGGCAACAAAGTTACGTTGCTCCTCGGCATTTCAAGAGTATAAATGGGGGTCGAGTTGTAGTGACGGCCAATAATTTAAGGCTGCCAAGCACACACAAATTGGTAGGAGGTAATATATACACTGCAAAGCATAACAACTTCCGCAATCACCTTGAGTCTTGCAACACTAATTTCATTCAACCATCTTATAGCATGATAAAACGCATAAATCAAGTTCAAGTAGTGTACTGAGTCCCAGCGAATGAAACCACTTGGGCAGGCAAAATTAGCCGACTTTTTAACTGCTTAATCAACAATTAAAACTTTAAATTACAAGGCCAAATATACAGAACGTGATAATATGGAAGTACTACAGAAAAGGTAAGGATACTTGAAGACAAAGAAGAAAAAGGAAATAGACAATTCCTTCCATCCCTTGATATCCAGTTGCCGGATATCCCGTTGTCACACCTCGATGAAACTTTTCCCCAATCAACTAGTGGATATTAAGTTGGAAGTAAATGTTCCTCCTATAGACTGGAAGACAAAATCCCCACAATCTTCGATTTCTGGTAGCTATCTGCAATATTTGGAATTACCAACAAAATAAAATACTAAAGCTGGAAAGGGCTGTGTGCCAAACCAATGGCAATCACTGGAAGCCATCTGTAATCCCAACCTAAAGCACCAGATTTAAGGCAGCAATTCAAACAAATAACAGAATAATGATGCAAAAATCTTAGTTCATCCATTGCAATAATGACTTCTCATAAACTAACAAGAAGAAGAACGTGAGACAAGTCCATTTTCAAAGAAAAAAGACAACAGTTAGTATTCTCCTATTATTTCAAGATCATGTTGAAAAGACAATCATCTGTTTGTTGATATGAACTAGTGAACCATAAGCATTAGAACCTGGTATCGTTCGTCATTTTGACAAAAATATGGTCATTGGTTTAACTCTAGTATCTCAAGTACATGTTCTCATAAGTAGCCAAATAATCTCAAGTGGACATGCAGCATCTTGAAAATTTGCAGCTTCTTCTAAGCACAAATATCCTCATCTAAGGCATGAAATAGCCAAAAATTCTTCAGCAGTAGACACAAGGATGGTGTTGCAAAACAATACAAATCATGTCAATATTTGGCATAATCGAATGCCAATTCCAAACATAATAATTTGCCAATGTCACTGCGCAAACACAGTAGCTTTATCCTCTGAATGAACTGCTACAAAACCAAATCTTCAGGGTCACCATATTGATATTCTATGAAAATTTTATGCAAACCAAAAAGATGCTTTGGAAAATCAATCAAAAGTTCAAATCCATGTTATTAGATTTTTTCTGTATCCATTTACCCTTTCCTTATTTGTTTTAGAGAGGAAGGAAAGCAAACGAGGGGATCGTAATATCTTGAAGAAACCAAGACATAACTTTAGGGCATTGTGTTAAACTGAAGTTCCTGAACTTTTTGAGCATCGGCGGCTAAATGAAAAAAGAAGAATAAATCCCAAAATTAACGGTGATCCATGCTTTCCATGCTACCAACCATTAAAAACAGTAATAAGAGACTCAACATTATGCCTTTTAGATCTTAGGCATTCACATTCATGTATTCAGCATTTAAATAGAACATGTGTTATATGGCCAAATGAAAATAACTTGACAAGAGACAAGAAATGTAAACAGCAATTCCCAGAAATCAAACCCAATCATTTCCGCAGCAATGAGACATGTAAACAACCAGGGACTCAGTTGAGAGATAAAATTGCCAAAACCATAATCATGGGCAAGAACATAAGACCATAATCAGATTGCCATCCCTGCTAAACTATGGGAACAATATAAGAAGTATTTAGCTAACCTTCTTAAGACCATCTGTTCATAGTTTGGGGGACTATTAAATTTTGTTGGACATCATGTATTTAGCCTTCTTCTCAGCAGGCTTCAGAATTTGAAAGGAGCACATTAGGTTGTCATCCACGCTCATCATAGCACCGGAATTATCAAATTCACCGCAGTAGTTGGGTGCTGAAAATATGGTCACAAGCTGCCTTTCAGCAAAGAACTCGTATCCATCTTCCACAACCTGGACCGACGAAGTCGTATTAATACATGGAAACAATTGTTGGTTCCCTTATAAGTCTGAAAAAAAGGAATAACTCAATCTAGCTCAACAACCTGATGTGCACGGCATACAAGGTCCAAATCATGCTTTGCTAAGAAATCCGACACCCTGTCAGGACCAAAGGTATACGAAACTCCTCTATCATTCATCCCCCATCCCTTAACATCTCTACCAGGATCTGACCAGAGCAAATCACAGAGCAGGCCAGTGTCTGGAACAGCAATTGGCCGAGGTAAATTCCTAATCTGATCCAAATCTGTCAAATCAGGGGAAAGACCACCATGCATACACAATATTTTGTCATCTATGAGAGCAGCAACAGGAAGGCAGTTAAAGCAGTCAGTAAATGATTTCCAAAGCCTGACATTGAACCTTCGCTTACACTCATCGTAAAATCCATATATTCTATTAATAGAAGCACATTCATGGTTTCCCCTGAGAAGAAAGAAGTTCTCTGGGTATTTAATTTTGTAGGCAAGTAACAGGCAAATTGTTTCCAAGCTTTGTTTGCCACGATCAACATAGTCCCCTAGAAACAAATAATTTGCTTCAGGAGGAAAACCCCCGTACTCGAAGAGCCTCAACAAATCACTATACTGACCATGCACGTCACCTGAAAGAACCAGTATTTTATGTTACAACGTTAGAACGAGGAAGCGGGCCAAAATAGCATTCAAATATATATCTGTGAAAGTAACCAACAAGCACACAAAACCCAAAGTTCCATTTAAGCTTTACAATTAGAGGAGGGATCATACTATTCTACAAACTTAAACAATACAAAAGGACCAGTACTACTTGCTGGCTCTTTATGGTTTCTAAGATCAGATACAGTCTGACATACATTCCTGATAAGGGTTCATGTAAAATTGAACAATCAATACTTCTTTTTCAGCGAATTTATACGCAATGAAACAGTATACAAGTTGCACAACCCATGGTTTGCAGAATAACAAAAAAAACAGCCAAATCACACGAATAATTAATTAACATGTATGTCAATCAATCTCGAAGAAAGAAAGTCAACAAAAAAAAAGAAAGAGAAAATCCTAAAATATGAGCAAAGAAATAGTTGACCGCAAATCTTGATAGGGGCTTCCAGCTCGAGCAAATTAGGCTGTTGAATGAAGATGTCTTTAGAAGCGAGACAAAGCTGCTTGATCTCAGTCTCCGATAGTTGAACCTGCTTGCCAGGTCTGGCTGATCGGACCTCTGTGAGCCGTCTGATTATATCATCTAGTACGGCAGGGTCCATAGTCGCCGTCGGTCCTTGAGTGGCCATCGGATCTTTCTTTCCCTTCTTGCCCTCTGACATGCGACGGCTCCGCTCTGCTTTCTCCGAAAACGACAAAACCCTAGAAAATCATGTTATTAACCAAAAGACTGACGATAGATTTTGGGTGGGGGGTTCGTGTTTTGTGGGTTTCAATTTTGTTTCTCGGAAAATTTAAAAGGAAAAGGAAAAGAAACAAGAATGAGAGTGTGGGATGAATTTTAATTTATATTATATTAATAGATTTGTTTATATATTTTATGAAGATTGAAGTGTGCCGTGACTGTGGGAGCGGGAGGGAAAATATCCAAATTATGGAACATCGAAACGTACTGCAACGTAGACTCGGTAACTTCAAA
The DNA here is from genome assembly GCA_026546855.1 of Erythroxylum incrassatum. Classification (NCBI taxonomy): domain Eukaryota; kingdom Viridiplantae; phylum Streptophyta; class Magnoliopsida; order Malpighiales; family Erythroxylaceae; genus Erythroxylum; species Erythroxylum incrassatum. Next base: position 10,435 of record JANVCL010000152.1, on the reverse strand, counting down.
ATTTTGGATTCAATTTGGAATTTCAAGATCTAATTAAACGATTTAAAGTAGTTTTAATAATATTATTATAAATTAAATTAAGGATGACTAGAGTTGCATTTGTGTCATTTTCATTTAATGGACAAAAAATGACATTATTCTGAGTTTGTGTCATTTTCATTTAATTGACAAAAAATGACATTGTTCCAAGAAATTATCCTTAAAACGACTTGAATTTGAATAAATTTTCAACCTATGTTCAAACATATCTTCTTCTTCTTCTTTTGAAACGGATAAATTCATAGTTTTTACTTTTAGATGTGCATTAGGCAAATTTTCGGATTAACACAATAGTCTGCAAATCACATCAATCAGGTATTCTGTATTAGACAAACCTTGTTTGACAAGCTCGATCAACATATTGTAGGTAGAAAAAATTGAACACATAACCTTTTAATCCTATGCCCCCTCCACTTCATCAATTTGACCACCCCAAAGTGCTCATGTCGTTTTAATGATAATTTCTTCAATTTATATATACGGAACAACGTCATTTTTTGTCAATTAAATTCAAACATATCCTTGAAGGGTTGGGTTGAAATGAATCATAGGGGGTTCAAATCCGTTACAATCCATTATTTTCCCTAAATATAAGTTTCGATGATATTAAATATTTAATATAAAACTTAAATCATGCTAAATTGACATAGTGTTTGATTGAATTTAATAATTTGTCATAGTTGATTGATAAATTTAGATCTAATATCAATTAAATCGGATTTTGTCTATTAATTAACTTTAGAATTTGATCATTGAGTGTGTCTAAACCTATAATAAGTTGCCATACCTAGCAAAGATTGAGCATGTATTGCTTTATATACCAAGGTAAGATTGTATTAAAATAACATGATTAAAAAAATAAATCAAATCGTTTAATTTAATTATAAAAATTTTAAATTAATTTATTTTAATAATTTTTATTAAAAATTGATCAGTTTATTCATTAACTTATTTATAAATAAAAACTTTAATTAATATTCTTATTTTTATTTAAAATTCAAAATTTTCAATGAGTAAGACTAATTTTTTAATAATATTTCAAAAATTATTTAATTTTAAATCAATTTGACACTTTCACTTTTTAAACTTTAAATTTTTTTACTAATATAAATTTTAATTTGATTTTAAAAATATTATTAAAATCACATGATTTGAAGCTCCCAACGGATCATGTCTAATGCGTCACTTAGCCGACACAACTTTTCCAAGAACCTAAAAGCGTGGCGTGTTTAAGGTACCCTCCATTGCTCTTTCCGGCCACATATGGTTTTCATACTCAAAAAGCTTTCTATACAATCAAAAGGCAAAATTTGACTCATCTCCCACATGACATTCTTATTAGACCAAACTAAACAAATCTCAATTTGCAGAAAGTACACAACATCGCAGGAATATGTTCATCGTCACAATACACGTCTTAGCAATGTCACGGTCGGTACATTCTTTTACTTTTTTCATGCACGCGAAAGAGAAAACGAATATGCCTAAAGACAGAACGTACCCAAATCGAATTGCTTAAGCGCTTGCCATTGGCCATCGCAAACAATTCGTAAGCTGTCCAATTTCTATAGTGTCAGGCGGCTGAAGAACAATTAGTTGTTAATACTTAATATTATAGAATCTGGTCTATCTTGAATGGTACACTAATTGATGATGTTTTTTTAATGATGTTTCTTTTAATCATGTGAGGACATTAATTTTGACTAATTATTCATTGGTTCAGCGTAATTCTGATAAGGTTGGACGTTACCGCTTGGATCCATAAAGCTGGATGATATTAACTTCGAAGCACCTGCAAAATAATAAAGGCACGCTGGGGGTTGATAACCGGCATGCCCCTCCGACGCTCAAGTTAGTTTTTTGGTGAGGGTTATGGTGGCTATAAGCAAAGAGTATCAGTGTTCTAATCTAATACCTGTATCA
>JANVCL010000148.1:40687-52938 GCA_026546855.1 Erythroxylum incrassatum | reverse complement strand
AAATCAATCTGATGGAGAACTTGGGCAATGGGGAAAGAAAAGGGCATGTGCAGAGTTTGGATCTTTGCAATTTAAATCTGATAAAACATACTTTATGCTTCATGTTAAATGGTTCAAGATAACATTAATCCGAATTTTCTTTCCAGTGCCCAATGAGGAGACAAATTCTTGGTTGTTGCTATCTTTATGAAATTTCTGTTTCCATTCAAAGAGACTTTCATAACAATGATGTGATATTTGTCTTGTATATGTTTTTATCAGCTTTATGGTTCGTCTTCAATCTTGAGGTTGCATGCGAACACACACACACACAAGCTTAAGAATCAACTTCATGATAATGACGAAAGATGCTGCCAAATTTTGTTCCTCAGAGAATTTGAGCCTTCTTGCAACTTTGGATGCTAGACTAGGTCGGGTCCAAGTCCATTTTCAGCTGGCAATGAAGATGCAATTGGTTAAACTTCTTGCTTCTGTTTGCTCTCTTTGGTGCATATTGAAGGGAAGCTGAAGTTAAAGTCAATGCTTGTATTAGAATTGTTTAGCTCATGGATCCAAAGATCATTTGTTGCGATTATATTTGTAAATTGTGATTTATTCTCAAAACTGACTAGTGTTGATTTGTTTTCAAGAATGCTACTTTCAAAATTGTAACCTATGAAGAAACATTTATATATAACTGATAGGATTGAGTTATCTTATATTTTTTTCATGTATTTTTATGTGATTTCAATTCTATTTTTAAGATAAAATGCTTAACTGATGTTTAATTTGTGTTTACTGCTAGGTTGAATATGTTGGTATATTTTTGAAACAAAAGAGACATTTTAATTGTCTAACCAAATGAGCATTAAAAGTGGAGACATTTTAATGGGGGAATTAATTAGCTACAGAAAAAAGAGGCTAGCGTGGAAGCAACGTGAGGCAAATTAAACAAGCTACAGAGGGGAGCAAATTAAATGGTTCCATAATCACTGCACAGTGGATGCTAGAGTAGGGAATAAATGATTCAATACGGCAACGCAACAGGTGGACCAGAAATGGGACAAGTAAATGGGAAGCAAAATTAATTATCAAATCAGAGGCTGAATACAAATGAAATGGGGCGTGACCAACAGGAGCAAATTAAATTAGCTACATAGAAGAGGCGTGACCTAGGACAGGAAGAGAATAATGGAAGCAAATTAATTAGGAGCCAGGGGACGTTCACGCAAGGAAGCAGGACAAATAAGGGGCAGCAATAAAATGAATCAATGAGCTGGAGACACGAGGAATGAATGAGCTGGAAGCACGCAAAGATGAGAGGCGTCGTTTTGAGGCAGCAACTAAATGAAGAGAGGGTTGCAGCGCTAGCGGATATAGAGGGACAGAAATAAAATCACGCAAATGGACGCAGCTGGTGGAAGAGAGCAGGCTTGGAGCTGGGAGCTGGGCGCTGGCGTGGAGTCTAGGCAGCAGGGAACGGAACTGACGCACAGGAATAGTGAGGAGGCCAGACGGCACAGCTGGAGGCGTCGTTTGGAAGGCCAGCGTGAGAGTTGAGCTGCGCATAGGCATAGGCGCAGGACGCAACGCAAGTGACTCCAGGCAGCAGCAACTAGGGAACAGGCGCAAACAAGCAGAGCACGGAGACGTAAAAGCCAGCCAAGTGAGCAGAATGTTTTAGTTGGTGTGTGACCTTTATTGGTCACATCATCAACAGTAGAGGAGAGTTATAGAGAGGCGCATACAAAAGTGAGTTGTTTTCTTTACAACCTATTTATAGAGAGGCCACAGCTTTTAGTTTTTATTTGTGTTTCGCTTGCTTTCTCGAGCGAGAGATTAATCTATTTGTTAGCTTTTAGTTTATTCGTTTTTTTGTAAGGCTTTGGAAGGTCGTTATTTTTGGAGATTCCTGGGGAGACCCTCTTTGGCAAACTCGCGGTGGTTTATAAAAATACCAATATTTTCTTTAGATAGGGAAAAAAGAGGAGGTTGTGGAGCCAGAAGAAGAGGGAAAAGTTGCTACTTTATCCTTGTTAGGCGGCTGACCATATCGGAGATCGACGGGACTTGACGGCGGAGACTACCCTTTTGTACCAAGTAGCCACCGGTTTCTGGAGGAGCATTGTTTTGTTGGGTGACAGAGAGTGGTGGATGTTTTGGTCAGTTTTGTGGAAGAAAGTTGATCTGTTTTTTGAAGTGGGGGGTTTCTGAGATTGGTGGGATTTTTGTTTCTCGTTTTCAGGGATTTGAAGGGTTAAAGAATGTGGTATATGACGGGTGAAAATGGGAGCCATTACTGCTTCAAGAAGACTGATGATATCTGTGGAGATGTTTGTGGCCAGGTATTTGTTTCCTCTAAATAAAATTTGGATTTTATGGGGTCATTTGTTTGGTTTTGAATTTTTGGAGTTTTGGAACCAATTGATCTGTCTGTGAATTTGCATTATCTAAATCAATCTGATGGAGAACTTGGGCAATGGGGAAAGAAAAGGGCATGTGCAGAGTTTGGATCTTTGCAATTTAAATAGGAAGGGGAAAGTTTCATAGGCTTTTTCCAAAATGATTTGTGATTGGAGGCGTGTGGTGTTCAGTTTTCCTAGTCTTAGATTTTGCTATTTAATTAATTGGTTTTGATTAGATGGGAATCTGAGTAGTTGCGTGTTGTTTTTCTTTTTGTTCATCGGTTTTGATTTGTGTATAAAAAATCATACTAAATAGGTTTTGAATTTTCTCGATTGTGAGAAATAGCATTTCTCTCAGCTTGCAATCTGGGTGTTCTAATATGTTTTATGTTCAATGAAATCCCCCATTATTACCATGAGAACGTATCTATGGAGAACCTGTGCAAGCTCCATGGTTGGGGAATTCGTGAGTTCCCAAGACGTGTTTATGATGCAGTGTTGTTCAGCAATGAGCTGGACATCCTTACCATCCGATGGAAAGAATTGTACCCATACATTACACAGTTTATCCTCCTTGAGTCTAATTCAACTTTTACAGGGACTCCAAAACCTCTTTATTTTGCCAATTATCGTGACAAGTTCAAATTTGTTGAGCCTAGATTAACTTATGGAATCATTGGGGGGAGGTTCAAGACAAGAGAGAACCCATTTATTGAGGAAGCTTATCAACGGGTTGCTTTGGACCAGCTGATAAGAGTGGCAGGGATTTCTGACGATGACTTATTGATTATGTCCGATGTTGATGAGATACCAAGCAGACATACTATTAACCTCTTGAGGTGGTGTGATGGCATACCTGATATCCTTCATCTTCGGCTCAAGAATTATCTCTATTCATTTGAGTTTCTTGTGGACAATAAGAGCTGGAGAGCTTCTATTCACAGGTATCAGGCAGGGAAGACACGATATGCACATTATCGACAAGGAGATGACATCTTGGCAGATGCAGGGTGGCACTGCAGCTTTTGTTTCCGCCATATAAGTGAGTTCATATTCAAGATGAAAGCTTACAGCCATCATGATAGAGTCAGGTTTAAACGTTTCCTGAACCCTGAAAGGGTCCAGAGATTGATATGCAAAGGAGCTGATTTATTTGACATGCTTCCGGAGGAGTACACTTTCAAGGAAATCATTGGGAAAATGGGACCAATTCCTCATTCGTATTCAGCTGTTCATCTTCCATCCTATCTTTTGGAGAATGCTGATAAATATAAATTCCTCTTGCCCGGAAATTGCTTGAGAGAAAGTGAGTAGTTTTCTTGCGGGCCTTTCTCTACCTGTTTGGTCAAGGCTAGGAGTGCTAGCTCGCGGGACTCTGTTCTATGAAGAGTCTAACTGAACATCTGACATGATCTACTGGCATTGATGTCTGATATGTCCGTCTAGGTTTGGAACATATTTGAAGAGTTGAGCAGATTCTTTCATATGTGGTGTCAGATTATGTATATAGCTTCTTTGGTTTGATTTCTATTCAAATAGGTGGACTTCCGTTTTGAGCCGACAAAGAACTCGATGTGATGGGAACAGCTAAGTCATTTCTGGGAGCTTGTGTAATTTTTTTCCCCCCTCCGAACACCTTAAATAGTAGAGTCTGAGGTTCAGCGAATTCACTTCTGAAAAGTTTTGTTCTCAGACTATATATTCCTCCATGTCATTAACTACTTGATTGACAGCGTTATGATTTTTTCACGCATATATCTTTTTATTGTTCTTGCGATTAGGACAGTCACGAGTATTCTAAAATGTTTTCAAGTCTTGTCTTGCACAAAAACTGGTATAGAAGCCTTGCCCCCATGGAAGTCTGGCTTCTTCACCACAAATTGAAGGTAAGTGAGGGGCAACATTAGTCCAACAACACTAGTCTGCACAGGGAATTTGGATTTCCATTACATACAGGCATCTCTGAGGCCATCAAATATGCGCTTCTCTCTCACAAATGTTGAAAATGTATAGCAAACCACAAGCACCAGAATCTTTTTGGCTCTTTTTACTCTGTGACATGGATTATTTTGATCCAATTATAGTTAAGCTGGGAAAGATCATCACGTGCCCCTCTGGCAATGAAGCTGGCGGTAGTTACCAAGATATTCCCTCCCCATGAGCTGCAAGTTTGAGATACATACACAGACTATATAACACGTCGGCTCTACGTTAGTTAAATTTTCGCCAACCTACTTGCTGTATCTATAAAAACGAAGAGATTTATTTATTGTATGAATTTGGGCTCCACTTGATGAGATGGATTAGCTTTGGCAAGTCCAAGTGGCTGGGATTAAAAGTGCTGGAAACATGACATTTACTTGAAGAATCGACTTTACTGTGAAAGGTTACATCTGGAGGGTAGGGAATAGATGCCTTGAACAAGTATTCGCTTGATTTTCAGGGGATATATCCTGTTTCTTACTTCTCTTTTTCCTTTCATAGTTGCAACCGTAACCAAAGGAGATGAAGATCTAGCTTTTGCTTATAAGCATATTAGTTTTGTGGACAAGTTTTTTCTCTATTTAATCATAATGCTCCTTTTTGTAATTTAACTAATTTTAAAAATATTTTTGTTATTCTAAATTATTAAGAGGGCAATGGCATATTTCGTTGAGGCCATACATTTATAGTAATCAAAGTGCTCCTGGGAAACTTGGTGTGCCATTGGGTTGAGAATCAAGTAGTGAAACTGAAAGATTTGCAGTCAAAAAGGTGTGATGTGATGCCAATTGAAAATGGAAGAATGAGATCACTCTTATCTGCTGATTTTATAATATATCGGAAGCCCTGTAAATTTGGCAATTCTGTTCACAAGACAGCTCGGGCAAGAAATCACAATCGCAGTCTTATCAATTATCGGCAAGATGAGGCGAAGTTATTGGGCTCAGGAGAGCTTTTCAATGGAAGAAGAAGAAGAAGAGAACTGGAATTGTGAGAGTGACCATCTCAGGAAACATGGTCGGGGTATGAATCTGTTCGCCCATCCTCACACACTGAAACGTTATCATCAAAATGGCTGGAACCAGAAGAAGTCTTCTTTTGGCATAGAAGACAACCAATTCGTGCTCCGGAAAGTGAATACTGAATTTGAAGCTCGAAATTATCACAAGGCGAATATTCCAGGACATGCTATGCGGGTTAAGGACATGTCCTTTTAGCATAGATACGAAGCTAGAAATGGTCACAGGACAAACAATCCAGCACGGGCTATGTGGATGGAGGGCACGTCATTTAAGCATAATAGATTTGAAGCTAGAAATGGTCACAAGGAGCGTTTTCCAGCACAGGCTATCATCGAGGACATGTCATTTGAGGAGCATAGACGGTGGGATGCTGATGCTGTTTTTCTTCGCCAGGAATTTGACAATGGCTTCAACTGCGATGGATTCAAGAAAATTGAGTGCATTCCAAAGGCAGTTTAATCAGAACAAGTTCCAGGAGATTGTCATATTCATAATAAATGATAGCTATAACGCGTCATTTTGTTGGTCTCCAAGAGCAATTCTGCTTATATTACTACAATATAAGTCTGGGGCTTCATATAATGCAGCTGCTTAAGACTTTGAAATAAAAAGCCATAATTTAATATAAGAAAGCTTCTGGGTTGTAAAACTTGCTTCCTTTTGGCTCTCTTTCATTGCTTGATCTCTGACACCCAACATTTCTGGCTTTATTAGCTGGGGAAAATATCACTAAGATATCTGCAAATAGTAACCCAACCTAAGAAGCTTGCAGAAAGAAATGGAGAGGCAACTTAGGAATCCAGGATTAGTCAAGCTCCTTGTTGGAGTCTTAGAAGTGTAGAAATGCAAGAAGACATTATTGTCAGTTAGTGTTAGTTTTTCAATTAAGTCTGTTAACAATTGTTGACAGCCAATGTAGCAAATGTATAAATACTTTCAGATGAGAATAAATAAAATAACTCAATTCATTCTTCTCAATTTCTATCTTCTACAAAATTAGCTATATGAAATCATAAAAATTAAGAGTGGTATCAAAGCTTTTATTGAAGGATCTTAAGGGGTCTGTGGAGCAGTTCTTGGAAGTCTTCTTTGAACAAGAAAGTGTTGTAGACTCGAAGGAGTACGAACACCACAATGGAAGAATTTCCAAGCATGCAAGCACCATTATTTGATGGAGAGTCGTACCAGATTTGGTCAGTAAAGATGCAAATGTACCTGGAAGGACTGGACTTGTGGGAGCCAGTTGAAGAAGATTATCAAGTTGATCCATTAGCAGACAATGCAATAGTAAATCAGATGAAGTATCAAAGGGAAAGACTTACCAGAAAAGTCAGGGCCAAGTCTTACCTCTACGCAGTAGTAAGTCCTTCTTTATTTACAAGAATCATGTATTTAAAATCTGCCAAGGAGATATGGGATTACTTGAAGGCTAGGTATGAAGGAGAAGAGAGAGTGAAGAGCATGAAGGTAATTAACCTGATGACGAAGTTTGATAAGCTCCAAATGACAGAAGATGAATCTGTTAAAACATATGCTGAAAAATTGCAGGATCTTGCAGACAAGATCAGACTTCTTGGAAGTCGATTTGAAGATGAAAAGATTATACAGAAGATGTTGATTTCCCTTTTAGAAAAATTCGAAGCAACTATCATCTCTTTGGAAAATACTATAGATATGGCAGATCTGAAGTTGTCAGAGTTGATGAGTTTTCTGCAAGTCCAAGAGCAAAGGAGAGCACTAAGGAATGCTGAAGTCACCGAAGAAGCACTCAGGGCAAGTCAGGAAAACAATGGAGAAGGAAAGAAGAAAAAACATTGGACCAAAGGTGGAGCAGATAGCAAGAAACAAGAAAAGCAAGAATCTATAAAAACTTCAACTTAGCCCCAAAGAGATCCCTGCAAGGATTGTGGTAAGACAAATCATCCTCATTATAAATATTGGAGAAGACCTGATGTTAAGTGCAGGAAATGCAAGAAGCTCAGACATATAGACAAGTTTTGTAGAAGCAAGGAGCAAGAGTAAAATTCAGGAGAAGCCCACATTGTTGCCAAGAAAGAAGATGAACAGCTGTTTGTGGCTTCCTGTCACAACACCACGATTTCAACAAACAGTTGGATTGTGGATAGTAGTTGTTCAAATCACATGACAAGCAATCTGAACATCTTCAAGAACCTAGACAAGAAGTACACTTACAGAGTGAAGATTGGCAATGGACAACTGATTTCAGCCAAGGGAAGAGGAGTTGTGGTGATTGAAAGTATGAAGGGTCCAAGGACACTTGAAGAGGTGCTATATGTTCCAGATCTTGAGTAAAGTCTCCTTAGTGCTTCCCAACCGATTGAGAAAGGATACTCAATCCTCTTCCAAAGTGTTTTATGCACAATTGCAACTTCGGATGGAAGATCTTTATTCAAGATTGCAGCCAAGGGTAGAAGTTATGTGCTGAACCTACTTGACCAGCATCAACTAGCACTCAATGCAAGTGTTAAGGTGGCAAATCTCTAGCACAAGAAGCTTGGTCATCCTCACTAGAAGGGCCTGATAAAGCTGTGTGAGTTAGATCTAGTTCGAGGAGTGTCAATCCTTGAAGAAACTCAATAGGTCTGCACTACATGCATACAAGGGAAGAAGGTAAGAGAACCATTCAAGGACAGCAATTGGAGAGCATCCGAGCTACTTGAATTGGTCCATACTAATGTGTGTGGACCTTTACCTGTTGAATCTTTGAATGGAAGTAGATTACTTGTCACCTTCATTGATGACAAGTCAAGGTACTGTTGGATTTATTTCCTCAAATCTAAAGCAGAAGTACCAAAAGCTTTTTAGAGGTTCAAGCACGTGATAGAAAATCAAAGTGGGAAGAGAATAAAGAAGCTCAGAAGTGATAATGGATATAAGTTTTGTAATCAAAAAATGGACAAGATTTGTCAAGATAATGGTATTGTACATCAGTTAATAATGCCTTACTCACCCCAACAGAATGGGGTGAGTGAAAGAAAGAACAGAACCATTATGGAGATGGTTAGATGCTTGCTCCAAGAAAAGTCTTTACCTAAGTTTCTTTGGGTTGAGGCTGCAGCTACATCAGTGTTTCTCCTCAACAGACTTCCCACTAAAGCTTTTGAGAAGAAGACAACACATGAAGCATGGCACATGAGAAAACTGAATCTGAAAAACCTGAAGATCTTTGGCTCTCCTTTTTTCACCTATGTGCCACAACAGAAGAGAAATAAGCTAGACTCCAAGGTTGCAGCAGGAGTTTTTATTGGTTACTTCGAAGTCACTAAAGGATATAGAATCCTGATTCCCAACAAGAAGGAAGTCAAGACTAATAAGGATGTGACTTTAGAAGATGAGGTTTAGGATTGGTCAAAATTGGAAGATGGTAATGCACGGATAGATAAGATGCTGATGCGAAGAGTCAAGTTACCAGTGATTGCTTCAGAAGAGGAGTCTGAAGATGATACTAGACCACAAATAGAAGAAGATTACGAAAGTGAAGAGGAGCCAGAACCATAAATCCATGCTGATAGTGACGTTGAAGATCAAATGGATAATATTCCAAAAAGAGGTACAAGACTTCTATATGATATTTACCAAACTTGTAATCTAACCCTTTGCGAACCAATAAGCTTCAAAGAAGCAAAAGAAAGCAAGGAGTGGCTAGCTGCAATGGTGGAAGAAATCAGAATGATTGAAAACAATCAGACTTGGGAGTTAGTGGAGAAGCCAGCTGACAGGAAAATTATTAGTATAAAGTGGGTTTACAAAACCAAGGTAAATCCGGATGGTACTTTGGACAAATTCAATGCAAGATTAGTTGTCAATGGGTATTCTCAAGTGAATGGAGTGGACTACTTGGACACCTTTGCACCAGTAGCTAGGCCGGAATCAATTCAACTCATCTTGAACATATCAGCTGAAAGAAGTTGGGTTGTGCATTAGGTAGATTTCAAGTCAGTGTTCCTGAATGGAGAGCTAAAGGAGGAGATTTATGTAGAGCAACCAGAGGGGTTTATTGTTGAAGGAAAGGAGGAGAACGTGTACAGATTAAGGAAGGCATTGTATGAGCTGAAACAAGCTCCAAGAGCTTGGTATGATAAACTAGATGCCTACTTACAACAGATTGGGTTTAGCAGAAGTGGAAATGAATTTACTCTCTACGTGAGGAAGCTAGGAGATAGAATCATTTACATGTCTGTCTATGTTGATGACTTGCTGCTTACTGGAAACAATGCTAAGGAGATTGAAAGTGTTAAACTCGAGCTGAAGGAGTTGTTTGACATGACAGATTTGGAGTTGATGACATATTTCTTGGGAATGGAAGTTAATCAAGATCAGCAGGGGATTTCCATTTGCCAAAGAAAGTACATCAGAGAGGTGCTTAAGAGATTTCACATGCTGGAGTGTAAACTAGCAAAATCACCTATAAACTGTAAAGAGAAATTGTAGAAGGAAGATGGAAGCAAAGCCACTGATGAAGGAAGATATAGAAGCCTCATTGGAAGCTTGATGTACATAACCTCTACAAGATCAGACATTCAGTTTCCAGTGAGCATGCTTTCGAGATTCATGACATCACTAACAGATATTCATATGATATCAGTTAAAAGGGTTTTAAGATATCTGAAAGGAACATATAATTTCAGTCTTAAATATAGACGAACAGGAAACTTGAAGATGAGAGGGTATACGGACAATGATTGGGGAGGCTCTTCATATGACATGAGGAGGACCTCTGGCTATTGCTTCAGCTTGAGTTCAGGATGTTTTTCCTGGGGTTCAAAGAAACAGAGCATGGTAGCTTAGTCAACAGCAGAAGTAGAGTTGATTGCAACTACTGTCATGGGCGGATCTACAGTGGGGGCAAGTGGGGGCACTTGCCCCCACTGAGATCTAAAAATATTGATATAAAAAGTTATTGTTTAAAGTTTTAATTCCATAAAAAATTAAAAATTTACTCTCATTAATTTAATTGGTGACAAAAAAATAAAAATTATAGATATATTAAGATATCAAACAAAAAATAAATTTGAACCCATCTATTTTTATTAAGATTACTATTATTTGGGTTTATGACTTTTTTAAATGAAAGTATACAAATAAAAAGATAAAAACTACATGCTTAAGTGACTTTTTTATTCAGATTTTTATACCCTTTTGGCTTCTTCATCATACTACTTTTTGTCTTTTTAGTTTTTTCTTCCCCTAACTCCGCAAGGACCATCAAACCCAAAGTAAAAAACAATAATCTATATTGAACGCAATTGTGAAAAAGATTCTCCCATAAAAGTGAAACATATGCTTTGCTTAATTCTATCCAATCTTATGAATTTGTGTTTAGCTTGCATTTGATGAAAAAAAATCTTGGGCATCACGAATGAATTACCTCAAGTGTTGCAAAGAATGGATCAAGACATTATCAATGCAATTTCTTTTATTAAAGTTTCCAAACGACGACTACAAATGATGAGGGATGATGGGTGACAGTCCTTATTTGATTAAACATCTTTATTTTGTGAGAACCATGATATTGCCATTCTAAATATGGATGAAAATTTTGTACATCGAAGAAGGTCAAGGCGAAATGCACAAAAAATGACAAATTTGCATCATTATCAAGTGGAATTATTTTACACTGTGATTGATATGCAATTTCAAGAGCTCAACAATCGTTTCAATGAGGTAAATACCAAGTTGCTTATTTGTGTGGCGTGCTTGAATCCAAGGGACTCTTTGTATGCTTTTGATAAGCAAAAATCGATTCAACTTGTTGAATTTTATCCTTCTGATTTCTCTAAAGTAGAGCTTATTACTCTTGGTGATCAACTTGATGATTATATTGTTGATATGCAATTTGATGATCCATTTTTGATATTAAATGGGAGTAGTGATCTTGCCAAGAAGCTAGTTGAAACAAAAAAGGATGTTGTGTACCCTTTGGTGTTTTTACTTGTGAGATTAGTTTTGATTTTGCCTATTCCTATTGCATTAGTGGAAAGAGCATTTTCTGCAATGAAGATAGTGAAAAATCGCTTACGCAATCGAATGAGAGATTCTTGTAGAAGACTCAGACCCACTCTTAAGCTTTGTATGCGAACGAAGTGGGGGTATTTATGTTCTAGATCTGGCGTATCCTTCGACTCCGCCTTCGCCTCCATTGACATAATGGATCAGTTCAGATCTACGGGCTTATGGAGTTTTAGTGACAAAGGTATGAACTTTTTTTGTTTTTTTTTTATTTTACTGAAGAGCTTTTTTTCTTTCATCTGTTTCTTTGCTGTTATTGGTGGTGTGAGCTTGTTTGGTTCCGAGAATCTTCGTCAAGGTGTCATCTTTACCAGGATTCATTCATGCCTGCTCTTGTTAACTACGGTGGTAAGTTTGCTGCTTTTTGGGTTGGGTTACGGTTGGTTTGTTTTAACGTTGGATGTTGTCTTCTGGGTCAAGCTTCATTTTTGGTATTATCGTCAAAACTGCAACTTTTTTGCTCTTCACACGCACCTGATATGTTGGTATCTTTCTTTTTCTTTTTATGAGATTCATTTGGTTGATCGTGATACAAGAAGCATACAAGAAGCCATGTTCTTGATTTGGTGCATGTAATGTATTGGGATGATAAGTATGGCACCAGACAGTGTGCAACGAGGTGGGCCAAATAAGATATCGCCCTCTCCCTACTTTACTCTCTCAAGATTTTCCAAGTATTTCTTTTGCTTTGTCTTTGTATCCCTCTTGCGCTTTTTGCTGGGGTGAGTGTTGGACCCCGATTTCGGTGCCCAACGTCCTGAGACATAAGCCTTGTGCTGAAAACCCTGAAGGGTCACTTGCTGTCAAACCACATTGGTGGTGAGCGTACATT
>JANVCL010000148.1:0-33384 GCA_026546855.1 Erythroxylum incrassatum | reverse complement strand
CTTCAATGATGTAAATATCAAATTGCTTATTTGTATGGCATGCTTATATCCAAGTGACTCTTTTTATGCTTTTGATAAGAAAAAGTTAATTCAACTTGCTGAATTTTATCTTTATGATTTTTCTAAAGTAAAGCTTATTACTCTTAGTGATCAACTTGATAATTATATTATTGATATGCAATCTGATGATTAATTTTCAATATTAAATGTGATTAGTGATCTTGTCAAGAAGCTAGTTGAAATAAAAAGGATGTTATATACCCTTTGATGTTTTTAATTATGAGATTAGCTTTGATTTTGCCTATTGCTACTGTATCGGTGGAAAGAGCATTTTCTACAATGAAGATAGTGAAAAATTGATTGCGTAATCGAATGCGAGATTTTTGGATAAATGACTGTATGATCACATATATTGAGAAAGATATCTCCAATAGTAGTGACGATAAGAAAATTTTACAACGATATCAAAATATGAGGACTCTTAGAGAACGATTGTAATAGGTTATATGTATGAAGCTTAAGACAATAATGTAATTTTTTGTTTATCAAATATACAAATATTTGTATCTTTTTCAGTAATATAAGAGTACATTAAATGTTTTGCCCCCATTTAAAATAATTTCTGGATCCGTCCCTGACTACTGTTACAGTGAATCAAACTATTTGGTTAAGGAAGATGATGGCAGAGTTATGTATCCCACTGGAGAAGAGTACGTAGATTTTGATAAACAATAAAGCTGCGTTAGCAATCTCTCAAAACCCAGTGTTCCGTGGAAGAACAAAACACTTCAAAATGAAGTGTTATTTTTTTTGTGATGTCTAGCAAGAAGGAGAGATAAAGCTCGTGTATTTTAAAACAGAAGAACAAGTAGCAAACCTATTCACTAAAGCATTGCAAGGAAGAAGGTTTGAATATTTGCGAAGCAAGGTTGGTGTATTTCAAGACTCGTAAGACAGGAAGAGTATGTTGGAGTCTTAGAAGTCTAGAAATGCAAGATGTTATTGTCAATTAGTGTTAGTTTTTCAGTTAAGTCTGTTAACAGTTGTTGGTAACCAATGTAGCAAATGTATAAATACTTTCAGACGAGAATAAATGAAATAACTCAATTCATTCTTTTCAATTTCTGTTTCTACAAAATTAGCTATATGAAATCATAAAATCAAGACTCCTTCATTAGTTCCTGAATTAAACAACGAGTAAAACGTTAGAAGTAAGAACACGAAATCGTATACTATTGACTTGCATTTCAAATACTGAGGCCGAGATTCGATTCATTATTGGAATATGGAAGATTAAGAGCTTGAAATAGTTGACCACTGGTGCTGATATTCGAGGGAAGGAGTCATCAAAATGTAAAGCATGAAGCATACTTGTTCTTATGCATTGCCGAATCTTTTCTCTCATTTACATGCTTTAGTTGCAAGCAAGCGGGTTGCCTACTGTGAAATGCGTTCCGAAACTAACTATAATTTAGTAACGAAATTAAGGAATTTTAGTAAATATTATAGCATTCATTTTATTAAAATAATTTGTAATAAGATACAACTAAATAATATTAAATAAATGGATATGATCATATTATATATTAATTACGAATCCATGAATTGGCTGCTAAAACATATAAGCAGGAAAACGTTTGTCCACCCAATTCTAAAGCTAGCTGGTACAATAAAATTGAGCAAACCAAATCTTGCTCCTAACTTGCTTGTGCCACCAGATAAGCCTGGGTGCTACAAGTTACGGAGGCTAATGGAACTTTACCAGACACGAATTCAAAAGTTGCAGATTTGACATATACAATGCCACGAATCTTATTTCCACAACTTTTGTCCATCCATGAGTCTGCTCTCCTACACGCTTTTATGGGAAAATGAAGATCTTTCCATACTTATATCGGATATTCGTGATGGGAATAAAGTGGCAACTTAGCTAGATTCTCTTCGTGCCCAATAATATCTCCACGTTGGTTTTTACTGGTCATAATTCTTAGGTCATCAGATTCTTGAACGCAACCAAGTTGCCTAACATCATGTTTGATATGTCAAAAAAGGTGAAGGTATTAGATTCAACCTTATCCTTTGGGAATAATATTACTGGACTATAAAAATGGAACTGATGTATGATGATGATACAAGTGAAGAACTCAAGATACCGTTTACATACCATACCAGTTTCTTAGCCTTGTCCCCAGAAGATGTCGTTTGGAAACTTTTTGCATCACAAAAAGCAACATCGCGAGTGGGAGGAGGACTCAACAATCAATGATGGCTACGGGTATGCTACATCCGATTCTCCAAAGAGCCAGAGGGACCAAGTTGCAGAGCAACAGCGACCACAGTTCTGTGTTAAGGTTGGCGATCAGAAGATCTGTAGAGAAAGCGTTGATGCAGTAGCTGATGTGTTTATTAAGATGGAGCACGAGAAGTTCCGAAGGGACAAATGGATGTCAACAAAACGTGGCTAAATGACATCCATGTGATGTCCGTGCACTATAGTATTACAGCACAGGAAGGGTATTCCACTAATTAAATAACTTGCGTGCTTTCTGGAATTGCATGACCAGCTTATATAGTATTTGAAGACATTATGATGTGTTAAAATTATGTAACTTTGAATTTCATGTTATCCCATTTGCTTTAATGGAGCTGTGTGTTGTATTTCAAGAAATGAATTTCACTTCTTCAATTTGTTCGAAGTTATACGTTTACATGTCGAATATGGTGTTGTTTCTGGAACTGCATTTGAGAGCAAATTCGCATAAGAAGGAGATTGAAACCTAATTTGTCAATATGTCTTTTAACATTGTTTTATAATTAAAACTCGTACTATTTCTTGTTAAATATATATCTTTTTATTATATGTATAATTGTTTAAATTTAACTATTTAAGTACTTAAAATAAATGCCAAATAGTTCAACTGCTGCTTTATTCGAGGATAATAAAAATATCTCTTATGATACTTTTAGCTTAAGAGTTCTTATCAAGTAGTTTGGATGCTTTTATTCTAAGAAATTATTTTTATATCTATTATTTCTCTGCTATTAGCTATTGATTCAATTAATGGCATTGAAACTTTTCCAATATTAAAATAATATCGTTCTAAGTAAAATAAATCATAATTAGGAGTTACTTTTAAAGTAAATATCATTATTTTCTTGATCTCAAATATCAACTAATACATATAATAATAGATATCTTTAATATTTTATAAATATTATATATATCAAATACTAAACATCTTTAGTATATTATTTATGTACTTGGACTTAGAAAAGGTGAACAATTTTCAATCTCTCTCTATAAATCTAATTTCTAGAATTAAGTTGTTATCTTTCATATCCAATAAGAGTTGTTTTTAGATAAATATGTTTTCAACAATTGAAAATCAGAATTATTGTTTTATTTGAGCAACATGACTCTACCCACTGAAGAGGACAATTATACTCCCACTAACCTTCTTTTAAACATGATAAATTCACAATCATCTCCAAAACAAATTTTTTGAATTCATCATGAAAGTGAATCTTTCAACTTCTTATAGCCTTCCTTGTACATCAAATATTTTAACAAAGGCACTAGTTTTAATTTGATGTACTGTCGTGAGATTTAAACTTTTCAAATTTTATCTTACTCTCACTACTTGTCTTGAGACCATTCTCTTATAATTATACATTGAAACAAACAATTTGTTCTAACCTTTTTAATATCTTATAACTTTTTATTATCTAATTTAGTTCTAAATTTAATAGATAATGTCTGTTTCAACCTATAATCACATTTTTGAATCATTAACATTGACTCTTTCAAAGAATTAGAATTTCATATCTAATATAAAATCTTATTAATTGGAACTATTGAAAGTAAGTCATTGTGCTAGGCGTAGCTATATAAGAAATAATATTATATCATAAAATATATCATTTTGTATTTTCTTCTTTACAATTTTATGAAATTTTATTGTAAAGGTATTCACTAGAAAATATTATTCTTTGTAGATAACCGAAAATTAAAACTTACTACAACGATATCATCGAAATGCTTTAGTATTCTTAATGCTTAATTTTTACTTAAATTTCAACAATTTGAACTTTTCAAATTTTTAAATGGCCAAAAGAGCATTTAAAATCCTAATTTTTACACCAAAATCTAAGTTGAAGTCTAATTACAATTACAAAAATGGATAACCTTTAATAATCTTTGTTCTTATAAACGAATCAATTAATTAATTAATGGGTTGATTTTTGTAAATTAATCAAAATTTATAAATTAAAATAAAATAATTAATTTTTATTTAATAATCTTCTTTTTCAATTAAACTTTAAATACTTTGATAAATAAAGATAATCTTTTTAAGTCAAAATTTTAATTTTACTTAATGTTTAACTGATTTTACAATAATATAATATTAATTCAAAAATTTTTAACTTTAAAATTCTTGTTTTATTAAACATCTGATTCGATTTATAAAATATTGTTTCCACATTTGCTATCTCTCTTTCTTCTTTTATATAAAATAAAAAAGTATCGAACTCTTTTAAGACATAATCATAATCATTATCAATGACGAACCTACTTTTGCCTCCGTGATTTTCCAAGAACTTCTAGAAAACTTACAGTCCTGATTTTTATTTTTCTCAAACGTACGTCTTAATATTTTTAAAATGAAATTAATAAGATAAGCAAATTAAGGTTTAAAAGATTTAATCAATATAAAGCATCATAAAATTGATTAATTTAAAAAGATTAAAGAATTTAAAAGTGAAATAAAAAATTATGAAATAAAAATCAATTGATTTATAAAAATTTATTAATTTACAAAAACTAACTAATTATTAATTAATAAATTGATTAATTTTTTATAATAAAAATGATTAAAAATAAATAAAATTTTATGATTAAACCGTTTAGTTAAATTTTTTAATCATTAATACCACCATCACATTTTTTTAAATCATAATAACAGAAAATATTTACTTTTATTTAAGAAAGGCAGAGCCGACTCATATAATAGTTGAAATAGACAACTTACTTTACTCTTCTCATTTACAAACATGAAGTGAAATTTATTCATCAACTTGTCTCGGATATGCATGTACAACTATCCAATTTAAAGAAAACCAATCATTAGCTATACTATATCCAGTATCAAATATATTTTGTCATATTTAAAATATAAAATTAAAAATAAACGATGAGAAAAAGTTAATTTCTATCAAGTTTCCGGTATCACTTGCACGAATTTATCCATGCTTTCCTTCTCTGAAAACGCAAAACCTTAGAAGTCTCAGGAATTTCTCTACGCTGATCCCGACTGCCGGATGGGTTTGACAGCGTCATTCAAGAACCCTATAGTGTCCAAAGTTAGGCCATATGCCAATTTCAGTCATTTAATAATTCAACAATCTCATCATCATACCAACTGGTGGTGGAAACAGAAACTGAGTCTCCATCCAACTGAGAAGTTTACCTGTTTCCGCACTAACCATCCTTTGTCTTCTTTTTCTGATAACAAAACAATGCTAACCATTTTAAGAACAGATGGGAACACAAAGATTTGGCTTGTGTTTCACTAAGTTGCATCACTTACTGCATACTTTATTTTTAGAACACGTTTGGAGCAATATTCCAAATGGAACGAGGAATATGCCACGGTCGTCTAGGTCTTAAAATATCCCTAACCCTCAAGAGAAATGAAAGATACAGTGGAAGGCTTTATCAAAGCCTATTATTCCACATGTTGTACATGTTAGGCAACTCGAACACAACGTAACACACACACAAGATAGACTAATACGAGGCCTTAAATTTAATAACATTGTTAGAAGATCAAACCAGGAGTAAACCTCGAAAAGGGAAAAAGAAAATTGAAATCTATCATATCATTTAAACTCAAAGAGGGGGTAACACCTCCGGCAAAACTTTTCACCATCTAACCAGAGGACAGATCGACAGAGAGGACAGGTACTATGTTTGTTATCGAACCACTTGTCCAAACTGTCAAGAATCCGGACAAGTGTAAATGCTTCAGACATTTATAATAGTGTGGCGCAAACCTCCTCCCCTCTCAAGCTAGCTTTTGGGGTGAGTTAAGCCTTTCAACAGAAACAACCCTTGTTGAAGAAATGCTTGCAAGACAATTCACTCGGCTCCTCTTCAACGTCAAACCTACAAAAGCACACACAGCACTCAGCTGTAGTAAACCCAACTTTTGTTACAGCTACTACCAACATTACCAGCACTATCACCACTACTGTGGCACAGGGACTTGGAACTGGGTTATTGACACTCTTCTTTCTCTTGCATTGTCATCTGGGTCTGGCTCAAAATCTTGTCTTGTCCATGAATTAGAGCCCATACCTTGCAACACAGACCTTACCATGTTCTTTATCAACGCCAAAGACAAAACAGTATTGAGTACTAACACAGGTAACACTCCTTCAGCCGCTGGGGGGAAGCTAGAGAGTCCCATGGTGAATTTTCCAAGGAACCCACAAGGGAAATGGCAAAAAGATCCTGTCCTGGTGAGCTTGTGTGACAGAGAAGGTAATTGAGTAGCAGAGGGATGGAGGAAGAAGCAATCGATACCCTTCAACAGAGTAGACAGAGGAGCTAAAATAGGCTTCACCAACCTAGCCATCAATTTGGTAACCATGGTTCAAGGGGTTGACCGTGATAGGTTCTAACACGTGTAGGGTCTCCAGGTCTGCGTACGAGGAATCAACTCATTTTCTCTGGATGGGACGTTGTTAGCAAAGATCTGGTAGATTAAGGTTGTGACGCGTGTCGTTTAAGGCTTATTGGCCAACTAGCTTATGCCTCGTGGCAAGTGTAGATTAGACTTTTGAGTTCAATGGGATGGGATGGAATGGAGTAGAAATATCTTGGTTACTGCGAGCAGCGTGATGCCTATTGATTGCTGTTCGATTTCGACATTTTCTTTGAAACGGATGCAGAGCCACTTAATGGTCCGTGATTGCATGACCGAAAGGACGTCATCTTTTATCATCTTCTCGACACATCCGTTCTTTTCTAGTGAATTCGTTGGTAAATATATATTTAATGTTCACTCTCAAAAGAGTAAAGATGGCTCTTCCTTGGTTGCCTTAATCACCAGGTTATACTTGTACGGGGGATTGATGGAAGGGAAGGAAAGAGAATGACGGTGGGCTGGCTTTTATGTGACGATTAGTCAACTTATAACCTAAAAACTGCCCACCAATCCACCATACAGATTTCAATCCCGCTTGCAACATGTGGACCAATTTTTGTTGCAGCTCCAATGGTGAGTGGTGGTAGGGAAGTCAGTGATGATTTCATTGGCCGTCATCAGATGAAACCAAAATCAGCCGCACACTGTGTCCCGACAAACGACTGACATCCACATAACATCACTCGCCCTTTTTATCAGTTTTAGTTGTTTCCAGGTATCCTATCTGTCGTCTAGTAATAAAGAATATGAAAGCTACAGTTTACTTACTGCGAGGAAGGAAGGACCACTCTTGTTCATTTTCTTAATTTCACTTGGTCCAAGCCCTCAACCCAAACTCTAATGCCCAAGAATGTTAGTGAACTGAAAGAAGAAATTCTGAAAGGGTTTTATTTCCAACAGTGTTTGTAATGATATTCTGATTCACACGAGAAAATTTTTGTCACTAGTACATGAATAACTTTTAGAATTACAAATATATATAGGATTCTATGCTGTGGTAACCACAGGTAATGTAGAATCAGCTTCTGTTTTCCCTAGTGACCTTTGATCTTGGAAGGATCAATTCCAATTGCCCTGTAATAGTATGCTTCAGCATTCGCCAACCGAGTTTGATACATGGTCCATTCTTTTCTGCATCTCTCCCTCACCTGTCACAAGTAAATAGAGCTCTCTGATCAGCAGCAATAACATCATATACATCAGAATCCCAAGTGCCATGTTTGTGTCCAAAAATACCATACTAACAGGAAATGTGCAAAATAAGCCGAACCAAGACAGTAAGCAAACTTATAGAAGTAACTAAAGTAATTCAAAAGCATAAGAGGCCATACGCCTTGCCATGGTGCTTTTCCATTTTGAGATTCGCCCTACAAAAATTGCAGGATTAGAAATTGCAGCACGTCTGTATTTTAAATGAAATGAAGGCAATGGAAAGGCAGTTGAAGAAGCCAAGAATGTCCTCACCTGATTCCCAAGTGAAGGAACGGTTTGATGTACAATCCACTGAGAGTCTACAACTCCAATCTTCTCATGTGCAGGCTGGGTTCAAGAGAAAATAATTCAATATACGACCTCCTTCACGAGAACAATAATAAGAAATAAACAACATTAAGGAAAAATGCGTAAACTAAAGAGGAAAGTGGAGGTCCTTGCCTCTACACATTTTCTCATAGAGAAATCAAGACCCCATCCATGGACCAAGTCATTCTGTAGATTCCAACACAAACCAATTATAACTTGCTGCTGCATTCCACAGAGCAAGAGACATGTACAACTTTTGAAGTGCCGAGATTACCACAATCTTCTTTACCTGAATCATATGCCATACACAGCGCCATGCATCTCGTGAAAACACTGGAGCCATAATTTCAACAAATCTGTATCCACAAACAAAAATACCCAAAAGTAAAACAATGGAGACAATGTTACATAAAAGATACAAAAAACCAAATGACAATAACAGGAACAAGATAGCCAAATGAACTCGTACGCTGCACAAGGTGGTAAAAGTGGATCCATGCACCAGCCAGGTTTCTCATCTGTCACTCTGATGGGAATCAGCAGCAAACAAAGATCAAGTTAAAGCACAAACCAACCAGCACAGGTGGGTATGTGTGAAAATTCCACAAGGTTATTTTGTTTCTCTTACTTATGAACTTCACGATCACCTCTCCTCTTTGTCATCCGCCATGTTAGCCCCTTGTTGGGTTCCAATCCTGGTTGAGAAATCTCCAAGCCATGCTTCTTCATAAGTTTTAGGTATCTACAGGTGCACAAAATGGTATGTTAAAGTTCGTAAAGAACGCAAAACAAAAATATTCAGTACAGAAGGCAAAACAAAAATATTCAGTACTGTCAATAAAACAATTGTAGTAAATTTCCCAAATCTAAAACTCACTCTTCTGCATTGAAGTGCTCAACTCCCAAGTCTTCATCCCAAATAAATATGTAGTCATATGATGCCACAATATCAGGATGTAGAAAACGTTTTGCATACCACCTAGGACAATTTAATTAAAATAAATCTCTAAGCATTGTTCAAAATTCAGTAACAATTATATTCAAGTTGCTAGCAAGAGGAAAATATAGATCTGTGAGCTAGGAAAGTTTTACTCACTTTCCAAAGAGGCTAACTATAGTTCCTTACCATTTAGTCTGCTTACGAACACTAACATGGATAGCACGCTTGGACCATTCGAATTCATCCCATTCGGTCACTCGTCCATCATAATGGAAAAGGAGAATTGTAAAGTTCTCTGAAAACTGCAAGAAAGACAATTCTTTTATGTATTCAAGGTAGCAACCAAGTACTTAGACATTTAAAGTTTTGGAGAAGAAGTAGGACAAAGGAGCAAAATAGGTGTTTGGTGGAACGAGGTTTTAGCAGGTCAAGGGCTGAGTGAGTGCGTGTGTCCATGCGTTGAGAGAGAAGGAAAAGATGGATGAAAAACCTTTTTTACACATGCATCAATATTTGCTCTCTGACCATAACCAACAGTGAAGGTTACCAGATATTTGGGTTTATAAATCACATCCTGCACATCAAACATCCTCAAAATATCAGTCAAATTTACCTTTTTCTCAAGTCTCAACAATAATGGATATAAAAACCATGGGAAGGGAAGCTAGAGGAGTGAGGTTACAGAGTGTGACTTTATGCATTTTGGAGAATAATCTACCATGACAAGCAATGTCATGCATATGATCTGAAACTTCGCTTTCTATGTGTACCAAGGAAAATTCTACAGTTTTTTGTTTCCCAAGATCCTCTCTAGAGTGACACGGCAATCAACATGGTAAGGAAGCTACATCATAAATCTTAGAACCCAGTGTTCTGTCAATTTATAAATTGTAGCTAGATTTCATTGTAAGAGTTCCTTCCTCCCCATTTCATTTGGTTTAAGAATCAATTATATACAGTTACAAGTAGTTCTTTCAATCTCAGTCCCTTGCTCCAACTTTAGATTAGTACCAAACAAGTACAGGAGCAAATTAATAATTTACTCAATGCTAAAACAAATTTTGCAAAACTTTTGAAACGCCATACACTGTTTTCCCAATCAAACCAGAAGACTGTATGCAAATTTTAAAAGGCATAACATATATTGTTTTCTAATGTATCAGAAAATCACAAGTCGTGAATGAGACATTTCAAGCCCGAAATCAGCTTGCAGATAAGGTGGCAGAATGCACACCTCACTGGGGTTGCCCCACAATCTTCGCAAATAGAAATCTGACTCGGCAGCAACAATTCCAGGCGGGAGCATTTCTGCACCCCGGGGGTTTGAAGGGACCCAAATCTGCATAAGGTTACATGAGAAGCACCAAATGAAATGAAAACATTGGGAATGCACATAGAACATCATTCATCATTCCAAGTAAACTTCATATATGAGGGAACTTCCATAAAACATCCATTGGGTCAGAGCTCTATAATTCTTTGGATCTATTTCAAATTAATAGGCTCTTTAAACACAGTACTGACCATATGCAGTTGCCTAAGAAGAAAAATGGTTCTGTAGCAAATATTGCTTCTCTTTTTTTATGTCCGACCTAATAACTTAAAATGTTCCGGATAAGACTTGGCTTGAGAAGGTAGCATAACTAGATAAACATGTCTGCATTTTTTATTGCAGTACAGCCCATGCAGAGAAATCCTCAAAAGAAAGGTTAAAAAAAGTCAGTAGAAATGACAGTCCACTCAATCTACTCCATGAAACAAGAGGATTTTTAGTGCCATCTCAGTTGGAAATCTTTTTCAGTTATTATGGTACAGATCTGACTTTTTCAGTTATTTTCTCAATGTAACAAAAGCTTATAATCATGGAAAGTATGAGAATGAAAAGATAGAATGCAGGAGCCTACCTTAGATGTATCATTCAAAATTTGAGGCCGGCTGTTGTTTCTACCATAAGCTAAATCATCCAAAACTTTTTGGGTTGACAACGCTAAACTTTTGTCAACATCTGCCAGATCAGTGGAAGGGAGAAAACTGGCTGCAATATTTAGCTACAAGAATTAAACACAAAATTAATGTTCTACTCACCAACCAAAGAACTCACAAACCCATAATGAGCATAGCACTCAAAAGGAGAACAGGCACACATAACAGATGAAAAAAGGAAATGCTAGGAAGCATTCACGGGTATGATAGATGAAGCCAGAGTAGAACACCAGATAAGCATGAATAGGGAGATAAAAGAGAAATTCACAATACCGCATACCTTACTTAGTGACAATGAGGGGAAAGATACTCCTATGAAGAAGCCAAAAACTACTCCCAGAAATGTTATTACAACAACCCTCATACTATCGCTAGGTTTTTTAGTAGGGATACTGCAGAAAAATAAGGGTCTTAGCTAAGAAGTCATCTCATCCAAAGGTAACTAATATTTCTGCGGAAGAATTTAAAACAACAAATACGAACCTGCGTGTAAGGATTCCCATTCTATGTACAAACTTCTGCCATATATCCAGAAGAAATATAAGTGATGATGCAGCAACTGCAAGCTTCAAACTGCTCAAAAGGTCCTGAGATATGGATGGAGACTACAAAGATGAAACACAGGACCTGGACCACGTAGAACACAAACTGGAATGTTAGCCAAAGACTCAAAGGTGAAAATAGTCTTATATCAAGAAGTATCAAGTAACAGAACAATTATTGAGAAACTTCGAATTAAAATCATATAACACACTGGACTGAGGAAATGAATGACCTCGAGACTACAACAACGAACACTACCTATTCAGCATAATTTCTGCACCTAGCTCTACTCTCCAAACAACGATGATCAATCTAATACCAATAGTGGCAAGATGAGACGGAATAACCACTAAGTAACTTAGATATCGATCTCATTCCTTATAATTATCTTTCAGAAGAGACTTGCAATCATTTATGCGTAACCCCAGGTACCTGAAATCCCGCTTCTATTCAATAACACTAGAAACTAATCATACAAATATTCAAGTTTAGCAACAACTGAAACATAAAAGACAACCTGGGAATGAATTAACATCATAAAGCCTACACAGCCCAATAAGCACACATCACTCCACCATCGACTGTATAAAATAATGTTCTTGTGCTCAGTTGACAACCCCAATATGAATTCTCAACTTGGTCCCCACCGTTTTCAAGTAAGCCAAGGAAGCTATTTGACTAAAATTTAAATATTAACTGGCAAAGAATTAGAAATTCAAATGTAAACAAGGAAGCCCCGACGAAAATAAAGAAAACCTATTTACTAACACGGAAAGCACAAAGATTAAGTAACTTACAAATGAAACTCAAAGGTAGCAATCAGGGAAACAGCTAAATGTAAGAAAACAATCAATAAGTTGCTTGCAAATGAAAATTCTCAAAGAAATAACCTGAAAACAGCTGAAAACACTCAAGAAAGACAAAAGCAAACGACTTGATAACGTGAAAGTGAACTTTCACAAAAATCATGAGCAACCAAATCCTTAATTCACTCAATGACGACTAAAAAACACACAGCGAGCTGCATAAAACCAAAACAACAGCAAATTCAACACACAGATATCAAAACACCAAACCGTAAAAGATTGAAACTTTCGAAAACCCAAGTGAAAGTTAACGAATCAGGAGCATGGAAACGTCAGGAAACCTGGAAAGAGATCACGAGAAAACGCAACTAGTTGCTCTCAAGAATGGGAGAATCAACACTTCCTCGAAGGAGGTAAAAACTCGTGATCGACTATTCGGGTTCTAAATCAAGAAGCCGAAAAAGGAAAACGTTCGAAGAAGAGTTCAGAGAATAAACGTCGAATCTTTCAGGTGAGAAAATGGAAGAACCGAAAGATGGAAGAAACTGTTGTGTGTGTTATTTAAGAGAGGTACACAGTAGATATGGTAAATATATCTTTGAATCCATTTTGTAGTTATCTCCATTTTAAATGGGAAATTAAGGATTACAGGATACGTTATACGTATGGGAGGGAGAGGGCTTTAAATATTTAAAAATGGGAATGATACATACAAATGGGCATGTTCACATAGTTTCTTGTATATATAAAAGGAAAGGAAACTAGTCACTCTTGATTCGGTAAGCACGATGACTTGCATGTACTATTGTTTATATTCAGTCTACATGAGGTTATGTAGTCCACATGCACGAATTGACAGCAGGATTACTAAATTATGCTTTCATGTTTTTATTCAGAATTTAGCTTTCAATGAATTATTACATTGGGAAGGAAAAGAATATCTGTTGGTGCTGAGAGATGCTAACTGAATATAATGAAATACGTTGTGCAGAATTGTTAAGAAATGATGCTATGAACCTAATTTTTTTGAATTTATGTTTCAAATAGAATGTTTTCGAAACAAGAAAAAATAGCATTATCTCAATTAAAATGGAAATTCGTCTATAGTCAAAATTAAAATATCATGTTTGAATATTACATCCATGATTTAAACTACTAATTGTAATTTCTAATGCGATTTGCTGTTGTTTCTTGAAATGGATATCAATAGATTTCAATCTGTCCTTGTATCACGCATTGAAGTTCTCATTAATCGGTTGGCCCCATACCCTTTTCTGATTTCATTGATTTCAACAAGAAGAACAAGTCAATTAGTGTAGATATTTATCACGAGCAGAGAAAATTGTGGTGGTCAACTAGTCTAATTTGTAACTAAAATTCGTACTTTTAATAATTTGCCTTTGACAATACCGAATTTATAAGACTCTGTCATGGAGCAATTGGCGTAGAACAAGAACTGAGAGAGACGCTCAAGGGACGAGGAAGAGCCACGTGGCGTTGTGTGTGTGTGTGTGTGTGTGTGAGGGACGAGGTGGTGAGTGGGGGCGGGGGGTTGGTTGGTTGTAGCCGGCGACGACGGGCTGAGGAATTTGACCTGAACAACTTGGACACTACGCCGTCCAGTCAATTTGTCCTCTTGAAATTCTTTGACCAACCTAACTGGTCAATGCAGACAGACCATAGGCTTGTACCAAAGTAAAACTGAAATCCTCATAATTTCTTCTATATGTTTTTCCTCGTGTAACATTGAAGTTCCCAAGTCTTAGGAGGCAGACTTGCACGAGGGTCTTTTGTGATACGGGCAGAGGATGAAACTCTGATTTCACTATTCAAAATGGCATTGTCTGTTATGATTGAAGTAAGGCAACAATATAAGACAAGTCTTGGGTCGATCTCACTTTTTGTTAGTTTATTACGTTAGGTGTTAATGCTTCGGACAAGTTGCGAAGAGAGTTAAAACATGCTAAGCCACAAACCCCTGGATAAGAACTTGAAACGACATGCATAATGGCCAGTTTCTTTTAGTGGATCTTGGTACTTTCAAATACTTGGTTGAGTGTTTAAGATGGGGTTAGGTTAGGTGAGCTTGAGTTGGGGGTGTAGATGGAAAAGAGGTTTGGTGCAAGTTGCAACAGTCTCTCTGAAGGGTTCTAACGTGTAAGACAAACACCGCCTATTGTAATTGACGGGCTTAGAGTGTCTGGCCACTAAGCACCAAAATGGTGGGTTGGGTGCACGGCACCATCCTTTGGTTCATATGCACATTTCTTGAGAAGGACTTATCATCCGTAAACTTCTGCACAGTTTCTTCCTTATTTTTCGCCTTTCAACTTTTCTTTAGTCATATACCATGGATTATATAGTACAATATGGCCCAAAGCCGCCAACTTGGTTAAAGAGAGCTACTAATTGTGGTCCTACTACTGAATCAACGTTTCGTGTATGTCGTTAGTTTGGCTGTTATATAAAAGAGCATAAAAGCTGCGATCTGCCCAATGCAAGAAGGACCATTACAAGGCTTCTTTCAAGCTTCCTCTCTTTGGGTTGTGTTCATTTTCTACCAACTTTGCCTACTAAAAAGAAAGTGGCCTACTTTATGTGAGAGCTCTTGATGTTCAAGGTTCTCAGTGATAAAGGATCTTTTTTTAACTTATATGTCAAATCTTGAATCTCAAGTACCTCGTTAGGATCGAATGGCCTCACGACAAGTAACTGCTTGTCCTACTATCGGTGGTAAGCTAGTATTAAGAAAGCCTGAACCGCAAGTGCTAAACTAGAACGGGATTCTAAAGCTTTTGCTGAAATTCATTTTCAAAATAGCTTTTCATTTTATTTAAAGCAATACAGACAGGCCTATAGGCTATTTTGAATACCACATTATCCTTTTCCAACGTGATCCTGTGCATAGAATTCTAGTCATGATGATGCTCTATAGACATTTGAGGGGATTTTAATAAACCCTGTATGCTTGTACTTCTATCAAACCAATGCGGATACTGCCTATCAAACTACAGCTAAACTAAGTCAAGTTCTCCAGAATTTTCAGACTCGGAAGCACAGCTGGTAAGCAAATCACAGGCTCCATTGTCAACTTGCTCTTGCTGTTGATTTCTTCAAGCAAAGGTTCAGTCTGATTGGATATAATTCCATCTGCCACTCTATTCTATGACTCATGAGCAAGGCCTTCTAGATCAGCCAATGCAGCAGAAGATGGAAGCCAAACTTCTACCCGAGTTCCTCCAGCTCCCAAGGCTACCCCAGTCAAGCGGGGAGATATGACACGAACAACACAACCATAACTCTCTAGAATCTCACGAGCAACAGTGAGCCCAGCAACAAAATTCCATGTCATGTTGTCTTCAATCATGTTCTCCGAGAAAAGCTCTGCCCCAAATGGTGTGAGGGAATGCATCTGGGTCTGCATGAACATCCATTGGCAAAACGCTTATATATCAAAGCAAAATTTTTACTTAACAAATTTAAAAGAAAATATTACCTGACCAATAAAATAATCTCAATTATCTTTCGTACTTTTTCTAATAATAGCTAACTTCTTATTTTCCTCATTTTGCTTATTCAGACGAACAAAAGAAGGAATTGAAACTAAACAGCCGAACAGTGTCTGAAATAGAGAAAAACAGTTGCTTCTGCCATTTCAGCGTGCAGGCATGCAAGAAGGTTGTTTTATAAACAAACAAAGCTTAACCATTTCTGAAGAAGGTTCAAATCTTTGCCACTGAGTTCCCTCCCTTCAGAGAGACAGAACCACATCACTAGTCTGAATAACAGACAATGATTACTATTCTTACCATATAGTGCATATCAGGGCCATCATCATCTATAATAACAAGAGCACCACCTGCTGGTGCTCCAATAGACATAATTTCAATCGTGCCTCCAACATGTGTACGCAACAATGCACCCTCAATTAAATTGCTCAGAGCCTGACGTAAAGCTGGTTCTTCTACAGAAACTTGCAAAGATTGAGAGAATTCGCATAGCTCTACTATACGTTTCTGTTTATGTGCAAGAGGTCTCACAGCCTCCACCATATCTGACAATACCTCAGAAACATTGCACGGTCTTCCTGACACAGATTAATTTTCATGGAAGTACACTTAATTGTCTTGCATTACATAAGCAAAATGAAGCAAAATATGCAATATAGGGTTAGATTCCATTGCGCAACCAAAAAAATGTAATACAGTGAATGCTACCACTTGTGGGGTTTGATGTTAATCGTTAGTAAACCCAAAAAGATAAACGTTGTTACTTTCTGTTTCTTTGGGTAAGGAAAGGAATATGACTTTGACAGTCTCTAAAACTGAGCCACAAGAGCCATTTTAACTGATCTAGACATACCTTATTCCATGTTGTAAAGGGGCAAGCGCCAACGGTGGCATAGGCATCTCTAAATCCTTGGCTCTAGCATTTAGAGAAATTGGGTCACTTTGCATCTCATCATCATTGCTTCTTGGAGAACTATATGACAATTGAGACCTCATTGAATCATGATGTTCATAAGATGAATCTGGAATTTTCTTTAATGTCTCTTCATTATAGTGCACTATATTGGCCTACAAAAATTGCAAAGACGTTGTTAGAAAGAAAAATGAAATCTACACGTGTCACACAACATTTATTAATCTTTCCTTGTTTTCCTTTAGGTTGTATTAAGAGGTTTGTTCAGGACAGGTTCTTATTCACTCAAGTTCTCTAAAGCCTATTAGTATGGATACCAGAAAAATAAATAAAAATCATCACTAAAATATAGAAGAGAACTGCAAATATATGGTCTTCTATTTCTCCAAAAGAGGAAGAAAGAGAAAGAGAGATCGCCTTTGTCAAATACACAGCATCCTGCAGTTCTTGAAGGGTATTGCTAATTCGATCACCTTGTACCAGTATGTCTTCAACCATGTCATAGCAGGTCTGCAAATCAACACTGGAATATCTCAATATAATGTGAAAAGAGAAAGGAGTTACAATGTAGGACAAAGTAAAAGCACATGCCTCACTTTTCTTGACGTGAGTGGATAACATTTTACTTAAAGTTCGAAGGCTAGACAGAGGACCTCGAATCTGAAGGTAATTCAGCAGAATAGAACTCAGCATATTAGCACTAAAAGATTTCAAATATCATACCATTAAATGACTCTTAGAATGGTTTACCTGTTCAACCAGGTTACTCATTCTCACGTTATTTTGCCATGATGATTGCTGTACTAGCATTGCTTTCTGTGAAAGAAACAAATAGGACAGTTATCACCCAGTAAGGAGAGGATATGCCTCGAAGAGAATCCATTCACTATAAACTAAGAAAACAAAATAAATTCACACAATTCAATTTGTGTTGTCAATTAAACAATTGTAGCATTGCCTAAACACTGTTACGTGTCAGTTAAAAGAATATAAATTTTAGAGACTAAAACATGGTCTTTCAACTTTCAAGCAAGTTATACAAATGAATTCAGTAGGCATAACATATAAGAGGGCTACAGATAGCTCCATGATTTCAAACTAAGCATTTCAGAAAGTCAGAAAGTAAGCCACCTGATCCATAACATAAGCCATAGCTAATGACTGAGAGATGTGAATAGCATTAGTTCTCTGTTCAGCAGTAAACTCAACAATTTTCAATGGCTGATCATTCAATGATCGAATTCCCGAAAATTTCTTATCATAATCAGAAGATAAACCATATGCTTCCTCCGGCGACGGAAAGTGAATCAAGTCATGCTCCTCACTTGGCGCATTTCCCGATGAAAGTTCCACTTCCATCTCCGGCAATTCAGCAACCAAGAACCCAACCACAAAAGGATGTTTCACCATTGGAAACACCACTGCACGATGCTCTGTAACTAATTCAACCTTCAATTTTAAACAAATTTCGGAAAGAACCCAGTTAGAGATCAACAACAAATATCATAACTTTGCTACAATTATGTTAAGATACGAAATGACATACTTGTTGGCAGGAGAGAGCAGCTTCTGCTGCGCGTAACCCTGTTGAAATATTGAAATTACCGATCAAAATCACAACTTCAGCAGTATTCCCTCCAGGATAAGAAGTAATTCGACGCAGCTCTAACCTGTCCATAACGTAACTACCCGCCGGCCTCACATAAACCTGCATAAATCATTCATTCATCCATCTTCATTCATTCATTTTCTTTCCTTTTCCGTCACTTTCTCCTGAAAGTGTAACCGAAAAAAGACAGAAAGAAAAAAAAAGGAACTTGATGGGACCAACCGAGAGAACAGCATCAGGGTTGACGACTCTACGGAAGAGGTCCAATTGCTCAACGCAAAGTCTCAGAAAATCAGAACTTGGCATCACCAACTTGCTCTTCTGACCGTTTTCAATCCTTTGCACAAATTTCACTGTAGAATTTGAACACCGGCGAATCGCGGAGGCAACGGCGGAGGCCGACGACACTGTTATTTCTCCTCCGTCATGTTCATCGCGGGAAGTCGTGAACTTCAGGTGGCGAAGCTTGTTAGAAGTCTCAAGGGAAGTGATGCTGCTGTTGTTGTTGTTGTTGGAAGCATTGGTGTTGGTGGAAGTGAGTAGAAATGACTTGAATGGGGAGGAGGAGGAGGAGGAGGAGAGGGTGGTGGGGGGGTTCTGGAATTTGAGGTGAGAAGTGGAGGAGAGGTGGTGGCCGTAGCAGAGTGTGATGGCGGAGGTGAGATTAGAGAGAGGATTGTTGTGGTGGTGGTGGCCATTAATGGCGGGGAT
This sequence comes from Erythroxylum incrassatum, assembly GCA_026546855.1. Classification (NCBI taxonomy): domain Eukaryota; kingdom Viridiplantae; phylum Streptophyta; class Magnoliopsida; order Malpighiales; family Erythroxylaceae; genus Erythroxylum; species Erythroxylum incrassatum. Next base: position 14,139 of record JANVCL010000148.1, on the reverse strand, counting down.
GGAGATGAACATTGTGTATGTGTTGGGCAATGAAAGAAGGTGTGGATGAACCAATGTTTTCTAAGGTAAAGACAGAATTATGACACATCGACATAATAAAATGTGTTTCATTGCCTTCAGTTTTCTATTGGGAATGAGTACTTTCAGAACAAAGAATCAGCGAAAACATGGTTGGGTTATTGTATTTTAAAATATTAACAAATTAAAAGTTTGTTTTAATTGTGAATTATTAATGGTTTAAATTACATAATTTATGGATTATTTTTTCGGTTAAATCATCCAGTATTTAACGTCACACGGGCAATCGATTAATCCGGATTCGAGCCGGGTTGGACTATATAGGTGACAAAGCTCTCCCTCACAAGTACGATTCTATTCTCAAGATTCGAAACCGAAACTTTGATTAAAGGAGGAGGAACTCCAGCCAATTCATCGTAGCACTTGCGGGTTATAGATTATTTATGCACTTGGAGAACGATGATTATGGATAGTATTGATTAACCATTGGGCTAAACTTGAGGCTTTTATCAAGTCCAATCAAATGAGAATGATGAATATGCAGAAAGAGAAGGGAGAGTATGATGGTAAGTCTTTAATGGGAAAGAATTCCTCCCCACCAATCTTGTTTGTGAGCATCAATCTTCAACTTTACCAACCCCTTTCCTTTTGTAGCAAAATGGTTGATGAACAATCTCTGGATACTAACCATTGTGCACTCAACACGAATTTGACCTTGCCCCTTTAACCCTACTCAGAACACATCCCTTCCTTCTTTATCACCTTCCTCCTCCACTCCTTACCCCTCTCTAGTTATCTCCAATCAACATCTGAAAAACACTATGACCTCTTGCCCTCAACTTTCCCTTCGTATTGAAGTGCTCAAGGACAGAGCATCTACCAGGGCAAATATTCTCATAGCTTATTTTATTGAAAATCATCCAGTTTCTGTGATAAAAAAATTGGGCTCTCTATTGCTGGAAAATTTTGGGCTGAAAGGTGTGCTCCTTTACCATAGCTGAAGTTACAAGACAAAAGTGTTAGAAAATTGCCCTTGGAACCTGGCCATCATTCCTATTTCTATAATTTTGACATCCAGGATTACCTTTAGAAACTTTGAGGGAAATCCATACCTTATCATGGGTTAACCTTCATAACATCCCCTGGGAATACTAGTCAACCAAGGGGATTAGTTACCACTCGAGGTTTTTGAAAAAGTCCTTGTGCATGGATGAAATCACAAGTTTAGGAATAGAAAAGTTTGCTTGGCCCTACGCTAGTTGTCTTAGCTTCAGGCTGGGCTTAATTTTTTAAAATAATTTTGTACTTTAGGTCGAGCTTAGACTTGAGTTGTTTGGTCCAAAATTTAAACTTTTTTAAAAATGATATTATTTTTATTTCAAAAAATTAAAAATATATTTAATTAGGCTTGGTTCAGGCCTAAATACAAAATTTTGGATTAGGCATTGCCACCCGCAAACATAATCACATGAGAAAGAGTGGTTTACATCTAGCTATGTATCTTAATGTCTTTTTTAGCATAGAATATCAGTCCCCAAAAAGCAAAAACCCTTGGGGGGATTTATTAAGGAAATAAAACCTATGTTTATAGGTATTTTGGAGTCTAAAATTAAAACTAAGAATTATAATAATATAAGGTTTATTAGAAGGGAAAGGCAATTGGTTACTAACCACTCGTATCATTATAATGGGAGATTTTTTTAGCATATAACAATGAATTAGTACATGTCTCTGTATTGCTTTCCTCATATCAATTCTTTTATCTTGAAGTTGTCACAAACCTAGTGAATACTAAGTTCTAGATCACATTAGTATATGGTTGTAATTATGCTTTTCAAAGAAGTCTCTTATGAAATGACAACAAAAGCATACACTCCTCCATAAATGGCCTTGGATGATCTTGGGTGACTTCAACAACATCCTTTACAAGCATTGTTAATATCAGATATCATTTCAGGTCATTTTTTAAATTATAAAATAGTATCTAAATTTTATAAGATTGTAAAATAATCTTTTAATATATTATACTACACAATTTCTAATTTTAAATCAAAGATATCTTAAAAATTGATAATAATATAAAATTAGACTCAAGATTCACATAACCTTAATAATTCAAATTTGGCATTTACACTTGCTGGAAGTTTAATGTCAACAATTTCTATGTTCCCTGTAAAAGTTGATCGGTCAAAAGAGATAAACTTTTTGTCAACATAAAAAAAAACCTTTTCAAGCTTCATCAGCTATATCTAATTGATCTTAGTTTATCAATAATACAATTCAAAACTTACGAAAATGATAAATAATAAATGTGAAAAGAGCAATTTGAGATCGAAACTTTCTTGTTATGGACTTCTAGTATTATCAAATATTGATAAGAAAATACAAATTTTACTCTTAAAAAATATTCAATTTCCTAAATCCTAAAAAAGAGCTTCCTCTGATAAAAACTAGGATTCCTTCTTTAGTTCAGGGTTCAACTGAAACATTAAAACTTATAACTCCATCTAGCTCAGTGCCTCGTCGCCATCAAATCACCTTCGTTTAACATGCACATTAAATCTTCAGCACTCAATTCTTGCAAGCTAAGTCGGGGTGGGTTTCTCTTTAATCTTTCAAAAATGGTGACATCTTTTTCTTTATCCACCAAAAGGTTAAACCTACTATAAAGCTCACCAATCACTCAAGTCTTGCAAGCTAAGCTGGGGTGGGTTTCTCTTTAGTCTTTCCAAAGTGGTGACATCTTTTTCTTTATCCATCAAAAGGTTAAACCTACTATAAAGCTCTCCAATGAGATCATCACTACCAAGCTTATTAGCAACAAGCGGCAAAAAGTTATGGAAGATTAGAGAAATATAGAAAGGAGCTGACGAGTGGTGACGAACGGATAGATCTAGGGGGCGAGAGTTAGGCCAGTTGGCAAAATATTTGAAAGTTGTAACAATTATGGGACTGAAGGTTGCGATAACTTTTTAGAAGAACGAATCTGTGAGTTGATATGTTTGTGATGAAAGTAGGAGCTTCGAACAAATCTTGGGGAGCTGGTGATGGTGGGAGCAACATCCTTAAATTGGATGATGACAATTTGTCATTTATGTTTGTGTGAGAGAGTTACTGAGCTAAGAGATAGAGAGAGTGAGTCAAAAAGAGGGGAAGGGAGGGAGACGATGACTACTGCTAGGGTAGGAAAGAGTTTTTTTATTTAATCTTAAGTTTTTTCAATTGTGTGATTTAATCTGACATTAGATCGATATTGTGAATATTGACTGGTACTATACACCGATATGGTACTATAGATTATTTGTACCATTTTTTGGTTGGTACTAGTTTAATCAATGCTTTTTCAGCTTAATCCTATAAAAGCCCCAAGTCTTGATGGTAGTAAAGCCCTTTTATTTCAAAAAGGCTTAGCCTTGGATAAAGGATGTCATAATAGATGTAATACTTGAATTCTTTCATAATGGATCCATATTGAAAGAGTTTAACATAACCTTTATCACTTTAATTCCCAAAATTTATAATCCTAGCTTAATGTTGGATTATATACCTATATCTTGTTGTAATACCATATACAAGATCGTCTAAAAAATGCTTGCTTCTAGACTAAAATTTGTATTAAACAAGGTGATTAATAAAATTCATAGTAGTTTCTTCCATAATAGGCTTATTGGTTATAATATTCTCCTTACTCAGGAGCTCTTTAGATCCTAAAAAAAGAAAATTCCCCTATAAATTGTGCAATTAAAGTTGATTTTCACAAATTTGTTGATTCCTTGAGCTAGGATTTCATATTGCATATGCTTGAGGCATATGGTTTCCATTTGGTTTTTATTAATTAGATCAAACAATATCTTCCTACCTCTTATCCAATCTTGGTTAATAGTACCCCCACCTTCTATTTCCAAAGCCCTTTATCCTCCTATATCTATATTCGTTGTATAGAAACACTAAACAAGCTAATCTCATTCAATATCAACAGAGATCTTGGGTTTGAGATCCACAATAGATGTAAGAAACTCAAGCTATTAAATCTATGTTTTGTCAATGATCTACTATTACTCTACAAAGGGACAAATAAGGCACTAACAATCTTATCTTGATAAATTCCCTTCAATTGTTCAAGCTTTTTTCAACACTATTTGTTAAATTAGAGAAAAGCCACATTATTGTTTTTAATAATTGCAAGCATCTATCATGATGATTCTCCATAATTACATGTTTGAAGTGCAAAAGCCCCCTTCATCTATCTAGGTTTGCCTATTTCTATAAGGAAATCAAGGTACTATGAATGTTTGCCTCTATTGAAAAAATTAAAAAAAGAATCAATAATTTGAGCCCTAAGGTGTTCTAATATATTGAAAGACTTTCTCTCATTAATTTAGTACTCCAATCTCTACATGCATATTTGTTAGCTTATATTTTCCTATCTAAGAAGGTGATCAAAGGAATTGAGAGGCTCTTTAAGAGGTTTTTGTGGAATGGAGCTAACGAATCTAAGGTACATTATAAGGGCAATTGGGAGGAGTTTTGCAAACCTATGATTGTAGGAGTTTTAGGATTCAAAAACTTAAAAGTCTCAAATAAGGTCCTGTCATGCAAAAGGTTCTTAAGAATTCTCTCAAACAAAGAAACCTTATGGTCTAGTGGATCCATATCTATTTTCTAAAAGGAAAAAGCTTATGGGAATTCCAAAGCAATGCTAGTACTTCATTGTTCATGACACAATTATTGAACCTGAGGAATACACTAAATAGTAATCTTCATAAGCTCAAAAGTGGCAAAACATATTAACTAATAATTATTAATTTCATTATAGCTTACACCATTTAGCTCAATATAAGATGTTTTGTTATGATACTATGTGTAACCACATATAGGTGTAGCTTATCGGAACTTACATTTTGTACATTGTTGCATCCCTTAATCATTAATTGGAGTTCTACATACAATTATTTTTTAGAATTCAAATATTCAATTTCAAACTTAAATTCTGAGTTTAAGTTTAATTATATTTTATTTAGTTCTTTGAATTAATATTAATTAATTAAATTAGAAAATTTTGAATCCAAATTAATAAAATAAAATTTGATTAGTTAATTTGAGACCAGTCAATCTAGACTAAATTACCACTTGTAAATGTCTTAATCTAGACTAAATTGCCACTTGTAAATTTCTTACAAAACAAAAAAAACAAGTGAAGTGGTCCGTTCAAATCTTTTGCTTTTGACCAGCATATTCCTTGTCTTAACGGCTCTTAGCTATAGCGTAATTAATAGTATATTCAATTCAGCTTTTGTTTTCCCTCTTCTTCTACATCTGTACTTTGACCGCTCTCTCCACTTCTCCATCCAAAATTTGTATAGCCGTTGTTGCCTTCTCGTACATTACAAGTCCTCTTCTCTGTGTGAAGAAATGGACAACATCCCCATCAAAGGCCTGCCCTTTACTCCTGTTCTATGTTCTTTAAAGCGAAAAAGGCCTCCCCAGATTGAGATCCCCAATGTCTTGCAGGAAATCCAAACTGAACATCTCAAATTCATGGAACCCGTATCCCAAGATCAAACCTATTCTTCCAGTGGCACCGGTGTTGGTGTTTTCGCTGTTAAAGGCAAGAAAAAGTTGATGGAAGATACCCACAAGATCGTTTCTTGCTTGCATGGCAACTCCAGAAAAGTAACAATCTTTAATTAGTTATTGTTCTTCTGTTTCCTCGTGAGACCTGTAAACGGTTTCTTCATGTTTTTCAGGGTTTCTTTGGCGTTTATGATGGTCACGGAGGTAAAAAGGCGGCGGAGTTTGTGGCTGAGAACTTGCACACCAACATTCTTAAAACGGTGGAGAACTGTGAGGGAAACGTATCCAAAGAGGAAGCTGTTAAAAATGGGTACTTGAAAACAGACGAGGAGTTCTTGAGACAAGTAAACTTCAACTTTGTGTTCCTATCAAGTGGTAGATAATCTTTAGCGTTGTTAATTTCTGTAGTCAATATCAATACACAGGTTGAGGATTAGTTGCAATGAGCTTCCATTTTAGTGTATTTGGATTTTTTTTTTCTGTCAGAGATCATTCATAGTGCTTATGACTTGTGAACGTATTAACCGGAGCTGTAACAATGGATGGTCAAAAAAAAGTAGAGATTTTAGAAAGGGAAGGCGTAGTGAGAATAGATGCCCCGGCCCTGGTATTAATTCCTTTATCACTGATCATAATCATGTGGCTATGCACTGCAGGGTTTCGTCAGTGGTTCTTGCTGTGTCACAGCCTTGATTGAAGGGCAGGAGGTAGTCATCTCCAACTTAGGTGATTGCAGGGCCGTTCTCTGTCGAGGAGGAGAAGCTGAAACCCTTACAAAAGATCATAGAGCAGAAGACGAAGATGAAAGAAATAGAATACTGAACAAGGTGTGCATATAAATATTTCTTAACAAAATGGCCTTGGGAGGAGCCACGCATAATAGAGATATGTACTTAATGGTTATTTGTTGTACAGGGAGGATTTGTGGAGATCCATAGAGGTGCATGGAGGGTCCATGGGGTACTTAGTGTTTCTAGAAGTATTGGAGATGCACATTTAAAGCAATGGGTATCAGCTGAACCTGAGACAAAGATTTTGCAGCTGACTCCAGATATGGAATTTCTTGTTTTAGCTTCTGATGGACTATGGGAAGAGGTACGATGACAGTAATCGGCATGTTAATTTGCTTCAACTCTTTTAGCTAGATATTTATGAGCTTACACGTTTTGGTCTCCTCATGCTGTTTCTCAAGTTTAACATTGTGTTGGCACGCCTAAACCTCCAGTTGCTTCGTTTCGCTTACCTGCCAGCATTTATGTAATTACCATTGGATCAATGCAATGTATTATGTCTTTAGGAAGAATTAAACAATAAAGTCCTCCTTGTCCATTGCATTCATTTGGTTTTTTAACCGTTCTAGGTTGGGAACCAAGAAGCCGTTGACATTGTGGTTTCTTTCTGTAAGCCCGACAAGAAATTGAGACCTGGGGCAGATATTCAAAAAGATGATGATCTTGATTATGGCCGTGTAAATATTAGCCCTTCAGGTAAGCTGCGGAGGATTTCGCTTGCCAAGCGGCAGAAGGGGACGAGACAGTCACCGCACCATAAGAAGATTGTTGATAGAGATAATGCTATTGAATTCGACTTTCCAAGTGAAAATGAAAGTCCTCCATCTAAGTTAAGAAAGATTTCATTAGTGAAGAGAATAAATGTTTTCACTGAATTTCCTGTTGAACAAAACAGTAGCCACAAGAAGCAACCGGCCACTTCGGGCCTTGTGGCTGCGTGTAAAGAGCTTGCAAATCTTGCTGTGAGTAGGGGTAGTTTGGACGACATCACAGTGATGATAATTGACTTGAATCACTTTAAATGTATCTCTTAAGTCTTTAATTTGTATTAATTTAAGTAGTTTATTCACTGGAATCATATTTCTTTTTTTTTTTTGCTAAACACTGGACCTAGTCCATAACTATGGCATTTGTGGAAGAAGGTACAATGTTAGTTTCTTAGGAACTGGAGGTATGTTAGCGTCCATGTTTCTCAACCTTTTTTTAAGGCCTTGCAAATTGGGGATGTCACGACAAAGAATGAACCTGAAACCTTGTCGAATACAATAAGTAAATAAGTCCCGTCATTTTCTGTTTCGGACAAAACTATGAACCAGCGCCTCCAGCACTTGGAGTAGGTCCAAAGACCAAACATAAGCAACAACCCACTAGCCAGACGGGCGTAAAATGTGCGGAAGAAAGATCAACGGTGAAAGAGAAGTGTTTGGCGTAGCATATGGTTCCATTATGAATGAAACGGATAGAAAAAATGGTCAATACACTCGCTAGGTTGAATAATTCATGGATAATGTTTGTGTTAAATTCAGGCAGGAATGAAAATTTCAGGAACAGAAAAGAACCATACGATTTGACAGTTCCAAGAAAAATACGAGTCAATCATTGGGGTAGGTTTGGGTGCCTATGGCAGGCCATGTGCAATGGAACTGGGGGGTCAGAAAATGAACCATTCACAATATGCTCAAAAATCCATTTGTTAGCAGCTTGAGTGTAGTGGACACCGTCCCAGTTGATCCAAACTGATGGATCTTGACATGGTTTACCAACTACCACATCTTTCCCTCGCACCCTAATCTTTCCTCCACAGCCAATGTTCTTGTTGTAGTTATACTTTCCTCCGTGGCCACAGCATGCTCTTAAGGACTCCTTAAATCCTGCAATTCCCATCTCATGATTGTCAACAAAACCTTATCAAACAACAAGATGTATGATAGGTTAATATTCATTGACCATTGTACATTTATAGATTGGGTGTTCTTACTTCCATTGTACATTTATAGATTGGGTGTTCTTACCGTTATTTCTTGTACGAGTGTAGAGGTTGTACTTGAGAGAGTAGATATCAACATATGTTATTGCGGCTTTTGGCAATTCCTCCCTCAACTGCTCAACAGTGTTTTTCAATTCATGGTTGAAGAACCTAGCCACCTCATTAAATGGAGACCCACATCCAGCTCTATCTACTCCAGCAGCTAGGAGTGGTAAGCGATCCAAGACATAGGGTAAGCAACCAAAGGGTCCTGTGTTGTGAATCCAAAAGTTTCTTCCTCCTTGGCCATATATATACTGTCATTAACACAAGTACACCCTCTAAACCAACAATCTCTATTGTCAAACATCATCATTGACGATGATAAGAGCTGGTATAACTAACCGTAATGATGTCCTTAAATTGACCGAGTATATCTGGGACGTTTGCTTTAACTTCAGTGGAAGACAAGTTTGAGAAATAGCCAGAAGTAAGATCATTCTGACCAATATCGAATGTGTATAAAGCCTGAGAGAATACTTCAGCTTCAGGCAGCAGTTCTCTGTAAATTCTGCCTACACCAAATGATCCATTTAGTCTCTAAGTTATACATAGGACCAAAAGTATGGATACGGAGATGTCATGTTTTTTTTTTTTTTGGAGAATAAGGAGAAGTCATGTTATTATTACCTGTGTTGCGCACAATTTGAGACCTATGATGAAAATCATAAAACTCGTACCATTGGACGTTAAAGGAAATGGGACTAAACCCGCTTTGATGGAGGGTGGTGTTTTGGGGTCTAATGGTTGATCCTGCTGTTGCAAAGTTGGCTCCATGACTGAAGTTGCTTCCAACAGAATCAAGGTATGCGCTCAAGTATGGTAATCCAAGGTGCTCCGCTGAGTATTCAAGGCAAAATACTAACTTTAACATATGTGATCAGATCTGATCATCATTAATAATACTGAAATAATTTATTTATATCAGTAATCATATTTCAGTTTAGGCCACGTGAAAGACTTCAGAATTATCTCACGGATAATATTACGTTCTGAATAAACAATCCTACCAAAATATGGTTATATTAAATTTTTTTTTCAGTATCATCCATGTTTTATGACCAGTAGGCAACAAATTAAGGACAAGTCTTTACTAGCATATAGTTTAATCAACCAAATGCAATTAAAAATGAAGTAGGCATGCATCGAGCTCAGGTTTTCTCTGTTATAAGTTCAAGAATTCAGATTGAACGTGCAGCCCCGTACTGTTTTCTGGTATCAGGCCCAAAGGTGGTGGACCCCCTCTACATCAAAATTTTATTGGAAAAAGATGAGATAATCCGTGGAAGACTGCTCTCATAGAAAGAAGAAATTAACCAAGGTGTCGGTGGCTATCGTCAGGATGTGGTATAATCCACTTTCACTAATAACGAAAAGACAAGAAACTTTGGTTCAAGATTCACATGTTCAATTAAATGATGGGTTAAATGCAGGCTTGTGTTTGTTTTGTATTGTTTCACCATTCAAACCCATCTCTCTTCTCATCTCTGCTACTCTACAGATCTTTTCTTTCCTTTCCAAGACTGATCCTTTTAAACTTCAATCACTAATTTAGGATGACGAACACCCAGAAATGCCATGGGAAGCGTAGTACTTTTACCTAGTAGGAAAAGGTAGGATAATCTGGAGAGACTATACTGTATTTCAAGATGATCATCTACTCTTGATCTGGTAAAATCAATAGAAGTGCAAAAATTCGACAGAAACTACACTCAATATCAGTTCCATCCATGTTTTTATGAGAAATATGATACGAGTCTTTCTGAAACCAAAAACGAAGACCAGTTCGTGCAAACTTCAAATATAACATGCAGAAATGATTAAGAATCATGGCAAATACACGCATAAAATTAGTAATGTACATACCAATGAAATCAATTAGGAGGCGGCCATCACAGTAGCGTCCGGCGGGTCCATGGAAGAACGACTCTCCATGAGGTGGAGGAGCTTGACCAAATACAGCAGATAAGCCACCAGTGTCAGAGTTGGAGTCTCCAAAGTTGAAGATTGCCGGGAAATGACAATGAGAAGTGGCTAACACAGTACAGTACTGTGGTGCCAAACTCACCAAGAAGACAATGATAGAGGCCAAAAAGGTTGTGGTCCGTGACCCCATGAGTGAAAGAGATAAGGGTAAAGACTGCTCTTTTAAGCGCGGAGAAAGTAGGAGAGGTTCTGTACACATTATGTGAAGTTCAGGCGCAAGCTATGATATAGAGACGAGATTATTCAAATTGTCAGGCGCAACAAATGGACAAAAATGATCAATCAAGTCTATAATTATTACTAACAGTTGTCTGAAACAGTATACTTTAAATTGTATCCGATCATGCGATTGATAAGATCATTTGTATTATCAGTGTCAAAAATCGCTACTGTAAATGCCACCTCTATATAAAAACTACAAATCAGTGCGTACCATCTCATTTACATATTTTTTTTAGATATGTAGAGATTCGAATAACCAAATATATCCTATAGATTAACACCAAAGTTCCCCACCACATGTAAGACATGTAATTGATAGGAGTCGAGTAATATAGGTGTACCTAGTTAAACACTAAAATCTGAGGCATTTGGGATACAAACACGTCTCTATAGACAGCACAGAATTGGATGACTGTGTAACTTCCGTCTTCTATGGTTGGCTTTTCGGGGTATATCACTTCCACCATAGTCACTGCTGCATATAGTTCTTCCTGAAAATCCCACTGCATGTTGCGATTGAGAATTCCATCTTTCTTTTTATTAATGTATTCCAGGTAGAGCTCAGGGTTGGAGCTTTGAGGAGCTACTTACATAGTTTTCCTCTAATTATCAAAGAGTAAAGAAGTTGTTTCCCCATGATCAATGTGGCATTTAATGCTTGCTTAACTTCATTAATTGTCAAAAAACCTAGAAAAAGAAGTTATGTACCTAATTTTCCCAAAGCTCTTTCCCCTCAGGATATAGGAGTATATCCACCTGACCCGTGTAAAGTTTTTATTACTAAACAGCCTCCTGAGGCTCTTTCCCATGAACACCTAATTGCAAACACGAATTAGTGCTAGTCCTAAACCACCTTCCTTGATCAATTTACACACCTCTCTCTAACTTACTTTGCACTATACTTCCCCTGATCCCTAAAAATGACTTTAGAAATTTTCTCAACATATTTTTTATTAGCTTATTACTTTTTTTTTTGATAAAGGAAGAAGTGGGAGGATCAGTAAACTTAGAGTAAATTAAGAAAATTAATTGAACTCTCCTAATTGTAGTTAAGGATTTGTTGTATGTAGTTTCTTAGTTAAAGGAATACATTCCCTAAACTCTAATTTTCTTGTGGAGATAGGTAAACCCAAACATTTCAAGGAGGGATGCATGTTCCGAAAACCAGTAATTTAAAAGCCATTACGCCATTGAATGAGCACTTTTTGATACAAATATCTGGCTTTTATCCATATTTACCTACATCCCTGAGATTCCATTGAAAGTTCTAATAAAGGCCATGGGAAGACATTGGTTCATCATGTGCTTTAGAGAATAAGATTAAGTCATCTGCAAAGAGTAGAGACAACCACCCATCCTTTTTACGTCTACTATGGAATCTGAAGTTAGGATTACAGCTCACATCATTATTTATTAGCCTAGTGAAGACTTCCATATAAAAGATAAATAGATATGGAGATATTGGATTGGCTTCTTTCAACCCCTAACACCTTTGACAAATCATTGAGGGCTCCCCGAATTGATACACAACTCTATATAGTCTCTAAACTTATTAGGAAACCTAAAAATTTCTAGTTAAAAATCAATTTTGATTGCCCAATTCTTAGGGGTATCCCTTCTTGCATATCCTTTAATAATTTCTTACGCAATAAGCACATTTCCCCTACCATTCTTCCTTCTGGGAAAACTCCTCAAGAGTTAGTAATAATAGACTTTAATATACTCTTCATCTTATTTGCAATAATTTTAGCCATAATCTTATACAGGAAGTTACAATATGTAATACACCTAGAGTCATTGAAAGACTTTAGGTTGGGGATTTTAGGTATAAGGTATAGAAAGGCCTTGCTAATCTTTTTAAAAATCTTACTTTGTAAAAAAAAAAAAAACTTTTGGATTCCTCCAATACAAGGTGCCTAATAAAGGGCCAAGCCTTTCGATAGAATTGGCCATTAAAACCATTAAGTCCTAGGTCACTGTTAGGGCTCATTTCAAAGACAATCTTCTCAATTTCTTTTTGATTTATAGGGTTCACTAGGATTTAGATCTCCTCATCTAAGAATTGGTTACTTGTAAATTTTCTAAGCACCTGGGGAGTTGGACTGCTAGAAGTTGTGGTCCTAATTGTATTCTTGAAGAGATTAATTCCTGCCTCCTTTAGATTCGTTTGGCTAGATTTCAGATCACCTTCCTAATTGAGTAGTTTGCTTATTCTATTATTATCCCCTTGCTTACTTTTATCTCCATCTTTAATCCAATCCTTTGATTTTTGTATCCATCTCCATCTCAAGTTGAGGTTATGGTCAATTGGATTAGAAATCGAGATAAAATAATTCAAAGGATCTTAGTGTACAAGGCTCCTCAGTTTACGAGGGTTGGGAGAGGGTCATTAATTATATGCAGTCTTCCCTTTGTATCTTACAGAGAGGTTATTTCTGTGACTTGAACATGTTACTTTCTGATCACAAAGAAGTAACTTTACTAGTTATTCCAACGCTATCCCTCATAGTGATCAAATTAAAATTATTCATGTATAAATAAAATATGAAAATAAACGTAAAAATACAACAAAATTTTACTTTAATAAGAAGAGTTTTTTAAAATCTTCTGAAGATGTTTTTAAAAGAGGGATGTAACTAAATCCTTTATATCTGCAACTTGTTTTTCTTCCCTTCCTTTTGCTTTTCTCCTTGCTTAAATCTTGCTTTTCCTCCATTTTGTTAGAACCATCTTTGCTGGCTTGTCAAAAGAAAAAATCTTTACTGATTTTGACCATAATTCTTAAGGGCAAACTTGTCATTTCCCCTACTTTATTTCTTTCTTTTGTTCTCTCGTTTATATTTCTAGTAACATATATTTGAAATTTTCAAGTGTTTTCACTGACTTTTTTCTCTTGTAGCTTATGGCTTTTGATGTTGTCGAAAAAAGGCTAACATCTATAAATGATTATCCTTTTCGTCCTTGCCTTCTAATTCTTCTAAACACTTTCCTAATTCTCCTTAAAGTTCAGCTCCTTACCTTGCAATAATCACCTTTAATGTTAGATGGAGATAGGTTATAAGGAATAAAGATGGTGGAACTATAAAATACTATCATATATACACACTCTATCTAAGGAGAGTTAGTATAACAAAATTTATATGAGCATAAATATGGAAAATAGTTGCTTGCCATTCTGATACTAGGTGATAATGATAAACTTATGGAAAAATATTCAGTATGGTCTATTAATAGAAACCCTTTCTCAAGGATCAAAGGCAAAATGGGTAGTTAATGGTAGAAGGTTTGTTAAAGTTGATTATGTAGAATTCATGGAAACTAATAATCCCACTAAGAATAGCCAATTAGGTAATATGTATAAGGCTAGCCCAAAGGATAAGATGAATATTACAACTAAGTCTTAGGGGAGTAGTGTGCAAAAGAAAAAGGAAAGTCACACTAGAGTATATCCAAAAGAAAAGCCAAATAAATGAAGTTAGTAAGGAAGGGGATGAAGTGCCTCAAGCAAGATGTCATTCCGGA
>JANVCL010000146.1:0-10800 GCA_026546855.1 Erythroxylum incrassatum | reverse complement strand
CATTCTTTTCAAGTGCTCTTATCTCTTCGAAAACTGCTTCTCTCCATTTTGGAACTTTAAGAGCTTCTTGAATATTTCTTGGAATGTCAATTTTGTCCATATTAGCAACAAATGCTTTGTGTTGAGAAGATAGATCATCATAAGAAACAAACCTCTCAATCAGGTGCATAGTCCATGATCTAGATTTATTCCGTTAGGCAATTGGCAGTTCTAAATCTGTGTTGTCTTCTTGATCCATACTACTCTAAACCTCTTTAGTTGGGACCTGCACTAGTTCAGCAATTGGTATAGCTTCAGGGACAGGAAGTGTACTACTTGCTTTCTTCTTCCGAGAGTACACCTTGAGTGGATGATTAGATATAGCAACTTCTGTATAGGATTTGTCTCTATAGGAGCTGACATAGGTATTGGGATAGGTTCAAGAATAGATGTAGATTTGGGCTGAGATTCATCACCACCAAACTCACTCCAATACTCCCCTTGAACCGAAGACTTGGGATAGAATGAATCTGTCTCAAAAAAAGAGACATCACAACTAACAAACAACCTTTTTGATATAGGATCATAGCATTTATACCCTTTTTGTATAGCAGAATAACCCAGAAACAAACATTTATTGGCTTTTGGATCAAGTTTGTTGTGTGAAAAACTGTGAATGAAGACTATACACCCTAAAACTTTTAAAGGAAGGTTAGTTTCAAGATAAGTGGTAGTATGGGTTTCTTAAAATTTCTGAAGTGGTGTTTTGAAAGAAAGAACACGACTAGGTATTCTATTAATAAGGTAGGTTGCAGTAAGAATAGCATCCCCCAAAAAATTTTTGAAACATTGCTAGTAAAAATCAAGGCCCTAGCTACTTCAAGAAGGTGTCTATTTTTCCACTCAGCAACCCCATTTTGTTGAGGACTATTTATACAAGTACTTTTGTGGACAATTCCATGTTTTTTGAAGAACGTTTGAAGATGTTGATTAAAATTTTCAATACCATTGTCAGCATGAAAGACTTGGATACTAGTTTGGAATTGATTTTTTATCATTTGATAAAAGTTAATGAACACGGTAGAGATTTCAGTTTTATCCTTCAAAAGAAACACCCAACACAAACGGGTATGGTCATCAATGAATGTAACGAACCACTTTGAATTGGTTCTATTAGGAACACGAGAAGGGCCCCAAAGATCATCTTCTCTTCAAAGTAGTACACTCCATCTACGTCTTTAGCACTGCCAATCATCTTCCCCTATGACAGGTCCTGTATAACACAATGAGTAGGGAAAAAATGAGCACTACAATCAGCTTCTCTTGTCAACTTACTGATTGAAAGAAGGTTACATTCTAGATTAGGAACATGTAGAAAAAAATTTAGTTTCATAGAATCTGTTACTTTGTTATCTCCTTTTCCTGCAATTGAAGAAGAATCACCATTTGCTACCTTAACCTTTTCATGTCCAGCATAAGGAAAATATGAATGAAACAGGTTATAATCATTTGTCATGTGGTCTGATGCTCCAGAATCAACTATCTATTTCTTCCTGTCGCATGAAGATAAAAAAGCTTTTATGATATTACCTCTCATAGTAGCATTAGCAACCGTGCTTGCCTTCTGTTGGTTGCTATCATTTTGGAGATTCTTTAGTACTTCAGTCATGAGACAATGTTCAACTGACTTGGCACTTCAAGATAGTAGAGTTCATCTTGTTCTCTAGCAAGTCCAATCATCCTCGTCAAATTCTTGTACTGAAATACACAATGACTACTGTAAAAAGTTGTTACACAATGACTACTGTAAAAAATTATATTACAACATAAATTCGATTAGTTTTTGTATGGAAACAAGGCTGGTAGATAGTCTAGGAATCTGAAGAACATTTCTTAGAGTTACTAATGGGGGAATCTGAAGAACACTTCTTAGAGTTACTGATGGGCTTATTTTGACAACCTATACACTTGCTATAGTTGTTGAAGATCTATCGATTGTGGCTATTTTTTACTACTTGGACATGGAGTGTAGGTTAAGAAACATTTGGATAAATAGGTCTCATGGTTTTGTAGCTCCCAAGTTTATGACCCAAAGTTGGTAAAGTCTGTGTCTAAGGTATTTAATCCAAAAGAAAATGGAAACTTACATCAATACGCCAAAGACCACGTACCTGAAGGCCTCTCATGGCTGTTGATAAGAGATCTCTCTCTTTCAATCTCTTCTTTGTTAAGACTACTCGAGTCTTGTGATGTTGATTCGCTTTAAGGTGCTAAAACAATATGGACTTGTCCATTAGCTCATGACTAATCTTCTTTCTCACCCTATTCATGACTGGAAGGCTTCCCATGAAGCTTCTGATATTTTTCACAAGTGTAACGAGGTTTCTTGCAGTCCATGAAGCTTCCGATATGTACACCACAATCCATCGCAGTTTGAAGTCCTTGACGGAGCAAATTTTCTTATCTCTTAGGCTACTCCTCTTTCTGAGTTGATGACTAATTTATTACTTTTAGCCACCATTCCTGAACTATTGGTATCCTGTCTCACCTTGAATGAGTGCCACCTCTTCATTGAAACATCGAACCTCTTATTTGCCTAAAATCTAGATTCTCACTCAGCCAAATTCCGGGTTGGGTTCAACAAGGAAGTCACAGAATCTATCTACTCAATAAAGTCCTTAGAAGAGCTGCATTGTTAGGGCATTTAGTTTTTATTATCCTATAATGATCAAGTTCCTACCATAATGTGGTGGTTGTGCTATAAAAAGGAGGATTTATGGGTGAAATGGATACATAATGTATTCATTAAGCACAAGAGTATCTGGATCCTACAGTCAAGACAGGATATGCCAGGCACTCTAAAAGAAATTCTAGAGACCAGACAATGGATGCAGAGTCAGGTGTTTCATAGGATTGGGAATGGAGAAAGCACGTCCTTTTGGTATGATAATTGGCACTGTAAAGGTCCTCTATATAAAGTGGAGGAGGTACAGGGCTTGAAATTGGTGGTGAATCCAACTATTAAAGTAAGTATATGCTTATTCGAAATAATCAGTAGATATGGCCCTTTTGCAATAGTAGAAGTGCCAGTCTCATAATGGAAGTGTTGCCACGATGTCAGGAAGGAGAGCAGGATGAAATTCAGTGGCTAGCAGATAACTCAATGAAATTCAACACAAAAGCCTGTAAAACACTATTATAGGCTACACAAAGCACAAGGCAGGAGTGGGCAGCCTTAGTATGGGATAGTGATCTTAACCCAGCTCATTCATTCATCTTATGGATGAGAATCAATGGAGGGTTGCTTACAAGGAATAAGATCAAGTTTTCCATTAGCAATTTGAACTGTGAATTATGTAATGCGAAACTGGAAAGTTTGGAACACCTTATGATTAGATGCAGGTATACCAAACAAGTCTGGGATCGGTTGCAGAATATACTCAATGTCGCCCGACCAACAGATTCTTGGAATGAAACTATTGCTTGGCTGGTGAAAATTAGAGTGCATAATGTAGGTGATCTAAAAGCTATCAGGTTAAGTTGGGCAGCTTTGGTGTACTACATATAGAAATAGCGCAATTGCAGAGTATTCAAACAAGAAAGTAGAAGCAGTGAGATGGTTTTTTAGGCCATTTACCTACATTGCAGATTGGCCATGTTAGCCAGAGGAATAGCTACAAATCTGACAAGTGGCACGAAGAGTAGATGGGGATTGGTGTAATACTAGACTAAGTGATCTCACAAGTTCCCTCGATCTCAAGATGTAGATGATTACTAGGAACCTTAATTCTCTGTAATCTAGTTTATATGGATTATATTTGTTTTGTTCCCTAGATTGTATATATTTTCTTATAATGAAATCTATTAATTTTTTAAGGAAAAAAAAGGGTTCCTACCATAATGACTTAAATTGGTTGACATATTCATTGATAGTCTTATCCCCTTGTTTTGAAGCCAAGATTTTCACCTTGACTTTATACTTGTGTCTGTAGCTTTAGAGTAAGTTTGTTGCATAGCCTCCTAAATGTCTTTAGTCGTAGCTAAGAACATGCATGTATCAATTATTTCAGGAATCATAGAATTCCACATCCAAGCTATGATCATGGAGTCTCCTTTATCTCATACTTCAAAATGAGGATCCCTTGGTTTTGGTTCATACTTGCGAGATGCTAATTTTGCCTTTTCCTTTCAAAATCGTACAAACAAGTGGACCAATTGAGGTGGTTCTTTCCATTCAATCCGTATGTTGCCTGGATAATTTGTAGTTCCCCTAGCTTTCCATTCAATCTATCAACTTTTGACATTTTCCTCCCTTTACAAGGAAGCTAATCCTTAGACAATTCCAACAATAAGGCTGGAAGAAATGCTCTGTTTTAGAGAAGAATAGAACACGATAATCAGCAATGAAGGCTGAGATGAAAGACATAAAACAGGGAGGAGATAGTAATGAAGGCTAAAATGGAAGGAAAGAAAAAGGGTACAACAATGACGGCTTAACCAAAAAGAGAAAAAACAACAAAAATATGCTTTTAGCAATGAAGGTTGGAAACAACTTGATCCACGGAACCTAATACTGCTCTAATACCATCTCAGGATTTGAATAGGAATTGTATTGTGAATTGTTTACAGCAGGCTTAGCTTATAGACAAAATTCTAGTACCTATAAATGGAAATTAATGATTTTAATCTCATGATTTATGAGATATTCTAATACAATATTTAATCTCATAATTTATGAGATACTCTAATACAGTATCTAATAACATAATTTATGGGATTACTCTCTAATCGCATGATTTATGGGATATTCTATTATAGTAGAAAACTTAATTAAATACAATCAATCAATCAATATACATGATTTTGCCACACACATAAGTATAAAAAAAGTTCTTGGAACCCTTATTCTAGTAGTAAGGGATTCCTAACTAAAATATCCAAAATAGAATGAAGTTTTACTCTAATAAAGATATTTTATTCTTTTAAGTTAAAGTCATAACAATTAGGACAATATATCTAACTTATTATTACTTCCTATCTAATAAGGAACATTGGCATAAAGTAAAATTCAGCCTTGTTTTTGCTGTCATATCGACTCCCTCTCTTTATTCATCAAATTAGAGCTTGTGATTGAGTGATCTGCCCTCTTTTATTTTTTTATAAATGTTAAACTCTTTTGCATCACAATATAATTTCCCAAATTTGATATTGAATTACTCTTGGATGACATTGCTGTTCTAAATATATTCTATTCAACCTGGTAGTTAATGATCACACACTTTGGTATATATTTTTTTATTGGTCTTGTCATGGAATTTTAACTCTGTAATAGTTGACGATAAATTTATTTATTCATTCAAATTATTCTGACTTTGACTAAATGCTTGATGTTATACCTTTGTTGTTCATTATTTCATAAGTTTGCTTGGTATCTACAAATACCTCCAATTGGTGCTATTAGCTTGATTGGAGCATGAGTCTCAGGTCCTTATTGATTTTGTAGGATTTGACTGTTGTTAGTTTGGCAATCTTTCAATTTGCCTTGTCTTGTGCATCCGTTTCTTTCTAATTTTCATTTTTCAAAAGAAACTACTTTTAAGTGATAACTACAAACTCTGGTATTTATGGTTTTATATTTTCAAGGTGCTATGAAGCAGAGCAAGATCGTGACGAAACAGATCGGCATCCTGTAGATCAAAGAGAGAAGCACGCCCTGTATCCAGTAAGTTTCACACAATGTAATACTATCTTTGCTTGGGTTCCTGTGTGCATTCACGCTCCCCTCGATTGTAAAGCCAGAATGTCTTTTCCTCCCAACAGCAACTTTTCTCTTTTTCTGGGTAACTGTAAAATGGAACTCCTGGTCTCTACAGGTTGAAATCACAGATGTGCCTGTGGATACAAAGGATAAAGACGAGATTCTTGAGAGTGAATTCTTTGACACAAGACAAGCATTTCTTAGTCTTTGTCAAGGAAATCATTACCAATATGATACCCTACGCAGAGCGAAACACTCTTCCATGATGATCCTCTACCATCTCCATAATCCAGCTGCTCCTGCATTTATGACTACATGTAGTGTTTGCCATCTTGACATTGAAACAGGTCAAGGATGGCGCTGTGAAGTTTGCCCCGAGTATGAGGTTTGCAATACATGTTACCAGAAGGGAGGCATTGATCATGCTCATAAGCTGATTAATCATCCATCAGTAGGTGATCGCGATGCACAAAATAAAGAAGCTAGGCAGCTAAGGGTTTTACAGGTATTTCATTCCTTGACATATCAGATTCCTTCATATCAGATTCCTTTTTTCTTTCTTGGTCTTTTGCTGTCTCCTGGCAGAAGATACTCTTCTTGTATTTTAGGACATCAAAGCAGTTGCTTCAGCTCTTTTAATTTGGTGATATTGGGAAAAGTGATCCAGTATTTTGAAAGTTTTTTGTTTCTCAACTTTTTGCAAAAGGTTTTCCAATGAAGGAAGATAGTGTTTTAACTTTTGTTTCTGTTCATTATGTCCATAAATGGAAGATAAGTTCTATCTATTTTCAGTTTTTAAAGTTGCAGCGGAATTAGGACGTCTCCAGAAAGAAACCGGAAAGGGGATTAGTTCAAAATGTCTAGGGATGAAAACTGATTTAGATAATACACCTTGAATATGTGATAGCATGTATTCGAATTAACATGTACTATCTACACCTGTAGAATCTCCAGGACTATACCTAAGTTCTTACCCAGCTTGAATGGAAACGGAAGAAAATTTGTTTATTATGTGTTAAAAGGATTTGACATTCCAAGCTTTTCATGTCACTTGAGGCTTAACTTTGTTGTTATATTATGTTGCAGCTACGTAAAATGCTTGATCTTCTGGAACATGCATCACGTTGTTGTTCTCTGCATTGCCAATATCCTAATTGTCGTAAAGTGAAGGGCCTTTTCCGGCATGGGTTACAATGCAAGACACGTGCAGCTGGAGGTTGTGTGTTATGCAAGAAAATGTGGTATATCCTGCAACTCCATGCTCGAGCATGCAAAGAATCTGAATGCCGTATACCACGATGCAGGTTTGTATATCCTAATACAGTTGTAGTTTTTTCCGCTGCAGTTTATTTAATTTTTGCTTTTGCAGTTTTACAATTCTAGCCTAAATCGCTTACCTGGATTTATAATTATTTATTCAGAGATCTGAAAGAACATTTGAGGAGAGTGCAGCAACAGTCCGAATCACGGCGAAGGGCAGCTGTGATGGAGATGATGCGACAGAGAGCTGCAGAGGTTGCTGGCAATTCTGGGTAACAATGCTGTAAATGCCAACATATTTGTTTTGGAGGAAATGCTACTGCATAGGGGGGTTAGTTAGACAATAGTTTTGTGCTGCCCTTTGAACAACTGCTTGAAATGAAGTAGTGACAGTTAAAGCGGCAGCTATAGGGCCGGTGAGAAGGGGTCCGGAGGAGCAATTGATCGGACTCGTTTTGAAGGACAAAGTAAATGGCTCTTAAGACTTGTTGCTGCGGCTTGCATATGATGATTTTAAAGGAAACTGCAAGACTGCCCACTACATTAGCAGCAGTTAACTATTTCCTTTGGAGTATAGGAGTACTGAATCTGATTTGTGCCAGTTGTTTGGCCTGATTCAATGATTCTTTTGATTTTATCCTGATATTGTATTTTTGTTTTTAGCCATCCTTGGTGGCTAATGTAACATAGGTTGTTCTAATCGTCTTTCAAATGTTTACGGCTAATGTACCATAGGTTGTTCAAAATTCTAATCGTCTCGCAAATGTTTAATACAAAGGAATTTGGAAGATTTGAGATAGACTGAAACCTTCCTTTTCACTTCTAACCATATTGGCTGGCCCCCATAACGTGACTTTTTTACTTAGTAGGATGTCGTTGGAACTAGCAAGTAAAAGAAAACGGAAATTAGTTTACTTGAAGCATGTTTAATCTAACCCAATCCTAAGTATGCATATTATTAATTTTTAAGGGTCAGGTGAAAAAGTTCGGGTTTGAATTTATAGTTTGAAAAAAAGAAATCTAATTCTGAACGGCAGAAATCAAATTTTTGGATGGAGTACTCAAGGAAGCTTATTCTATGTTTTTTTTAATTAATTAACATTATGAAGAAGGGGCAGGGAAGGAAGATGAAGACTGGGCTGGGCCTGGGCATGTAGATGTAGATTCCCAGTCCAAATGTAATTAGTTTTAAATGAGATTGAAAAGCAATAGTTGCATTAGGCACTAGGCAGGGCTTTAGAAGGAAGGAATTTGCATTTCCTGGAATTGGTGGAGACTGGGTGGGTATTGCGGTAAGACAACAGAACGCCGACGCAGCCGCCAAACTCCAAGAAGACTCTGCTTCCATCTCACGCTATGGTGATTTCACTTTCCCCTCACTTTCTTGTTTTTTTCTTCGCTTACTCTCTTTATGTGTACATATACAAATGTATATTCTCTTCCTAGTCAGAAACAGAACAGAAGCTCCCCGAGACCCCCCAGGATGACCTCCGTAAGAAAAAGAAAGAAGATAAGGTACCGAATCATCTTTTACTTCTTCCTTCCTTCCATGTTTTGCTTATATAGAAACAAGTAACCAGAAATTTATTTCAGATCAACTCCTCTGACTACTGACTGAATCGCTGAACTATATGGTACTAGATTTCTACGTTTTCTGTTACAATTCAACTAGTTAATCATTATCTGTTTAACTTAAACAGGCTAAGGAGAAGGAGATGAAGAAACTTAAGGCTCTCGAAAAAGCCAAAGTTAAGGTACGTACTTCTCTTTCCCTGCAGTATTGTTATTATCGCTATTATTAATCTTTTGCTTTTGTTTAATAAATTTCAGGCGGAACAACAGGATTCCAATAATAGTAACGCCAAAAAGACTAGTACTACATCCAACAAAAAGAATGCAAAGCGAGATGCTGCTGGTGAAGACAATCCAGATGATTATATTGATCCTGTTACTCCTTCTGGCTACAAGAAAGACCTTTCTCCCCTAATGGCCAAGCAATATAATCCTACTGCAGTTGAAAAATCGTATGACCACCCTTAACATCTCACACACACACCTTTTTGTCCACTGTGGCTTATTATCTTTGCCTGCTTTTTTTCCTTTCTTAGATGGTATGAATGGTGGGAAAAATCTGGTTATTTCATGGCTGATGCAAAGAGCTCAAAACCACCTTTCGTCATTGTAAGTATGGTATAGTTTGTATATTTTCACTAACAAGAAAAAAATGTTGGATACTATGTGTGACACATCATACTGCAGGTTCTTCCCCCACCAAATGTTACTGGAGCATTACATATAGGTCATGCCCTTACTGCTTCTGTAGAGGTGTGCCGTCATTTTGCTTCTTCTTCCCGCACCCGCAAATTCCTTGTGTAACTAATATAGTTCCTGCTGTTTGCTTGCTATTTTCCTGTAAACAGGATACAATCATCCGTTTTAAAAGGATGTCGGGCTATAATGCTCTTTGGGTGCCTGGTGTGGACCATGCCGGAATAGCAACACAGGTTTGATATATTTAATCTAATATTTGATTTCATTCATTAAAATCTAATGGCTCTCTCGCCTGTTGTTTGTGTGTGAGTTGTTTTCATACCATGCATGAGCCTTTCTCCGTGAGATGGATAATATATGACCTGACTAGGATGTTGAAATTGTATGGCTAAATGCAGGTTGTAGTGGAGAAGAAGTTGATGCGTGAACAACACTTAAGTAGACATGATATGGGTCGTGAGAAATTCGTAGAAGCAGTTAGTTGAAATTTTAAAACTTTCTTTGAACTAATTTTCTAGCACCGTCAACTCCTTTTTGATTGTTTTTGGTTTCGTGAAAAGGTTTGGAAGTGGAAGAATGAATATGGGGGTACCATATTGAATCAACTGCGCCGCTTGGGTGCCTCTCTTGATTGGTCACGGGAGGTAAACTCAAATATCTCTGCTTGAAATAAATTTATTTTGACTTTGTGTTTGGACTCAATTATTCCTTCCCCAACCCACCCTTCTCCATGCTATTTCTTTTCCTTTCACAGTGTTTTACAATGGATGAGAAGCGATCCGAGGCTGTGATAGAGGAATTTGTTCGGCTATACAAAGAAGGTCTCATCTATAGGTAAATTGATTGTTCTGTGGCAATTTTTGTTCATTTTAATTGAATTGTTGTTCTTTTATCTGAATATTCATTCATGTGATTAAATTGGATCCAAATGGAAGATGGATAATTTGTATGACTCTTGATGACTTTTAAATTTTTGAAATTTCAAGCTATTTGTTCTTTAGGCCAATAACAAAAATTAGTTTAAATAATTTAGCCTGCCAATTTTCAAACTTTTTCTTTAACCAAATCTCTTGTTCAATGATTACTCTGATCTCCAAGACCTTAAAAAATTTACATCTCTTCATCTTTGTTTTGACATCAAAAGTCACGTGTATCTTCCTAGCATCATCCTCATGCACCCGTGTCGTAATAATTGGCCCTGAGTTGTAAAGTTACCTCTTCATGATGGTGCTATTGCTTCAAACTTCTTATCTAGATCTATGTTAGGATCCACCCTGGCTCCCCCTTTGTCTGAATTTTGTTAAGATTTGAAATAGACATCCTGTTAAAGATTTGGGTTGTATAAATAGGAAAGCTCAATAGTGACAACTGTCGAGATACTAAACAGCTGTAAATAGATTATACTAAGATATAGATAGGCTATAAATAGATAAGTTAGAATAAGTTTGAGATCCCTTAAATTAAGGGATTACATTAGATAGCTTTAGATAACTTTCCATATTTAAATTCCTACTTGTAATGTCCTATATATG
>JANVCL010000143.1:452-21170 GCA_026546855.1 Erythroxylum incrassatum | reverse complement strand
AAATTTATTAAAAATTTAAAATTACTTAACCTCATTTAATTGGAATTAATTTTTAAAAAATCAAAAGCTTAATAAAAAAATATGCCTATACCATTAATACACTGTACCTTGATTTGACAAATAAAGTCGAAAGTTTTGATACTACCATATTATTCTCGCCTCTTCCTTCCCACATTTCTTTTTATGTGTTTAACCTCTAAGATTTCTACCGGCTCTTGCGGTCTTGCCTCTTGGGTTTATTGACATCTTTTAAAACGCTGAACGAAAACGTTGCTACTCTCTTTAGTTTGTTGAAAATCAGCTGATTGGGTTAATCAGCTAACCCATTCAGCTGAATTACCAAGCACAATAAACAACTTTTTAACATAGTCAAACAAGCTAAAATGGTCAATCAGCTAATTTTTAGCTGTTAACCAAACATGACCAATATGTTAGTGAATTTTCTATTAATAGATTATTTAAATATAATTTCCTGTTGTATCAAATGCTTGAAGTATATATAAGGATACTTATCACATACTTATTTTAACGATTTACGAGATAAAAATATAAGCGTAAGAGTTCGAATGCCGGCCTCGAATCTTCTGTCCCCCTTACTCTGGCCTTATTCTGCCTCCTTTTTATTTGAGCCATATATTTATGTGAGCCTTCTATTTGAACCATCCATTGATGTGGGCCTCTTACCTTGGCCTTATTCTGTCCCTCTCTCATTTGAGCCATTCATTTATGTATGGGCCTCTTATCCTGGTCTCATATAAATAGATGACTCAAATGAGAGAGGGACAGAATAGGATCAGGATAAGAGGCCTACGTAAATGGATGATTCAAATAAGAGGGGAACAAAATAGGATCAGAGTAAGGGATTAGAGGATCTCTCTCGAATGTCATAGTTAAAGAGTACTTTTTATTGTAAAAAAGGAACAGATCACTTGTTTCATAATTGCTATGCCAATATTATTCAATTGCATCTTATTCATATATTTATATAGGATCACAAAAATATACGTACAAGATGCAACGAAACAGCTGATTTCATTTGTGTAAAAAAAGGAAAAGAAAACAGTTTGATTACTTGTGTTAGGATACAAAATCATCACCTTACGTTGTACGGTATTATAATGAGCGAAACAGCGTCCTTAAATCCCATCGCTCATAGTTCAGGATATTTATGAACTGTTTATGTGAAATTGGATTGTTGTCTATTGTTATATTTATTGTGAAAATAATAAATGTGTTGACTGTTTAGCGGTCTATGTGAAATATTTTGTTTTGAAAGCTACTTATTTTAATACTATATTTATTGTGTTCTCTTTTTAATCCTACACTGTAATCTATTTTCTTCCCTCTTATTAAATAAATAAACTTCATAAGAGCTCGGTTCAGTCATGAATCAACTTTACGAGGGTTTCATAATATCACGCTCATATACGATTAGTTTGGCTTGAAATACGAAGTTTGTCAAACATTAATGTAATCTCAGACAATGATGGAATCGATCTTGTATTACAACCACAAAAATTTGGAATTCAAAATTATACTTTTAAATTTAGGGCAACAAAAAAAGTTATAAATCGAATTTAATTTGAAATTTTATAATTTTAAAAATTGACTTAAATTATTCAGATTAATTGTACTTTTCAAATAGTTCAAGTTATTGTATGCTTACTAAATCCAATGTAATGCATATAAAGATTGCAAATATTATTTATTAAGTATTTATTCATTTATTGTATTATATTTTTAATATTATTGTTTATTTATTTAATTATTATTTTTTATGTTTGCTATTTATATATTATTATTATCTTTTTTTCTCGTGAGTTATTTAGAAATAATTTATTTACTAGTTAAAATAAGATTGGGTATGATTACATTTTGGTTGATGACTTCTTTATAGAAAGAATATAAGGTGAATCCATAATTTATTTTAATAAAACAAGGCATATGTCTAAATACGGGGCATAGTTTGATTGAATATGAGCTCAGGTTTACTGGAATAATTGAAGCTACCATCATTATTCCTGACCAAATCTGAGTCTTGAAGATTTGATTAAAGCTTTTTGACATAATTATAATAAAATTAGTCTCTCTCTTCAGCAACCCGAACCGAAACACTGGGAATGTTGGATACATAAGCATGATTTTGCGGTATGTAAGCAAACACGTCACCTTTTGGCACATTAAAAGCGTAATGTGACTAATGGTCACTGGATAACGAAACCTTGACCTCAATTTGCTTACAGGACATTTAAGGTTAGAGAGAACGGATCAGCTGTTATAATCATTTGAATAAATGGATATTCATATTTTTATTATTTTATAACTATTTTATTTAATAAATAAGACTTATAAAAATTGAATAAATAATTTTTTATAAAATAAGATAGATATAAAATAACAAGAATAAATGATCTGATTGAGGCCTCAAGCAGTCAATCTAGAAACCTTTTATTACACTGTAATTGAGTTAAATACTAGTGTTTCCTTTTATCATTTAAATAGGATTTTAAAGCAATTTATTAATTTATTAAACAATTTTTTGAGAACATAATAAATATTTGTTTATTAAATGTAAAATACTTTTTCATAAAAGAAAAAAATTTGTTTGTATACAACTTTTAATAATGTTTATTGTAGAAAATAATTCAATTTATATATAGTTTTTTTTCATCAGATATTTCTCTTCTGAAAAAGAGACGTGCAGAAACAGGCACGTCTTCACAATGAGCAGCTTTTGTTGCGAACCTTTGAAAAGTAGTAAATTTCCTTGACTTATATGGTGGCCAGAGCTGAGATAGTTACACAAGTAAGCAGGTTCAGTAGAGAAATTACAATTGCATAAATTTACATGCACAGTGCAGTCTATAAAATAAATAATTTAGGCAAATAAAGCACAAACCAACAGAAAATAAAACCAAAACCGGGGAGTACGGTATGTGTACAGCCGAAATATGCTTAAACGTAGAAACAAACGAATCCTTCCGACTCCAACCCTTTTCCCCGCCACGTGTCACCGCGTTTTACTCTTTCTCTGTCGACGGCTTTTACCATTTGTTCTTTTCGCAAGGTTTTCCACACGCACACACTCTCGTTCATTTTCTCTCTCTCACACACACCAGCTGTCTTGCTTTCGAGTTTCGACCCCTACGACGACTCTCCAGATCTAGTCAGCCAAACAGCCACAATCAGAATCAGAATAAGAAGATGATTATGAAGAAGAAGCTTCTGACAGTTTCTACTTTTCTTTCTATTTTGTGTTCCCGGTTAGGTTAGATGGATTTGGCTCCCCATGCATCACTTACCGCGATTCTTTAAAAAAACCGGTCTCATGGATGGCAAAGATCGTCGGAGGCCAAGGCTTGCCCGAATCAATGCAGCCAAGCGTATTGATTACGAGGCGGCTTCGTCTTCTTCGTCTCTAGAAGACTCTACCTCGCAGTCTCTGGTCACGCGGTCCCTCGATTTTCCGGAACGGACCAGCTTCCGTGTAGAAGGAACCGAAGGCGAGTTCGACCTTATCTGCCAGAGTTTGGGCCTCTCCGGCCCTGACGATTTCGCTATTCCGCCTGCCGCGTGGGAAGCCATGAAGATGCGATCAGTCTCCGATATTTTACCTCGTTCCAAACTGCTCTGGTCTGATGGTGTTAAGAGAGGGGAAGATAAGACTCACTTGGATGAAGAAGAGGAGCAGGAATTGGTTGCCGATATTCCACGTAGCGCTCAAATCAACGATGCTACTGAGTTAATTCGGGAGGAGCAAACCGAGTCAACTGAATTTCACGCGCGCTTGAATGTCGCAGGAGGTATAAAAGGCGTTCGGCCACCTATGTTGAAACCGCCACCGTCAATGAACCTACCAGTTGTAGACCATGCGTGTTCTACTTGGGAGATACTTAGGAATTTCGCGCCTGAAAGCGAGGAACACTCTTGCGTAATGCCTTACATAGGGTTGACTGACGATGAAGGGGTAGAAAAAAAGGAAGAGAAGGAAGAGGAAGAAGAAAAAGAAGAGGGAGGAATTGTTTCGAGTGTTTGTAAGAGAGAGGAAGATGAGAATTTGTTGCGGATAGGGGAAATCCCCGTTTTGTCGGCGTCGTGTTCGTTTACGACCTCGAATGAAGACGACTGTTCTAGTACTACCACGGAACCAATGTCGAACATTTCTCCAAATGGTAGGTTTAGAAGAATTATTACGTCTTGGCAAAAGGGTAAGCCTTTGGGACAAGGATCGTTTGGATGCGTGTATGAAGGAATTGCTGAGTAAGTGCTTAACCAGTGATATCTGTTATTGTTGACTAGTTTAATTATTATCAATTTTAGTAACTTTGGTGTTAACTTCTGACCTGTTTCAATATTAGAATCGGATCTGTACATTTTCTTTTGTCCTCTGCGTGGTTATGGATGGGAGACTCTGAGCAGAGACTCTGACTTAATGATAGTTACGGGACTACATTTTGTAATATGATCTTAAATTTTATAGCACCTCTGGGGATTCAATCAGGTTTCTGATAGATGAAGTTGAAGTTCTCGAATCTGAAAGCCAGTGTACCTGGAAATTGCTTTAAAAGGGAATCCACGTGTCGCCAAATATGATGCTTTTCCATTTTTTGGGGTCTTAGTAGTTGGGGATGCCTTTTTTCGTGGTGTTTAGATTTTAGGTGGAACTGAGTCAGAAACGCTCTAGGTTATGATTTGAAACAATTTTAGTTTTGCATACATTTCGTCCTTGTTCAATGTTGTTCTTCTATGTAGAATATCTGTGCATTTGCCATGCCAGATTCTTGCATATACCTTATATAACATGTACTTGCATGAAAGATTCAATCGGCAGCTCTGGAAAGCCCGCAGTGAAAATATTTAAAGTTAAAAGTGAAACGGTGTCAATTTATGGCTTGTCCTTCTTGGTTTGCCATCTCTTTCACTGTGCCGAAGGCTGTCTTTCCCTGGATGGCTCCTTGTCTTCTGAAACTTTTTTTTTCTCCCGTGGTACAACTGAAAACATACATCTTTTATAACTTTTATCTTGAATATCAAAAGTGTTGATTGAAGTAATTTTAAAGAAAGTGTCCCTTGTTAGAGTCTGCAGGCCAAGATATCAGGGCTGGAGTTATACATTATCGGTGTAATTACTTCATTTGATGGTTCTTAGCCTAGGAAGGGCTTGAGCAAAATTGGAAGGGTTGATCTCCAGAATAGAGCATTTCTATTAGTTACCTGATCTCAAATGTTAAACATATACTTGCTTGTCATGTTGAACTGTAAGTGTCTTCTTCAGTTATGTATACTGGGGAGTCTTAATCAGTCAACATTTATTCTTTCTCTTGGAAAAAAATAAATCATAATTTATGGTACTTCCTCTTTCAATTGGGTTCTGGACTTTCCTTTTCTGGCATGCTAATTATGCTTTACTGGTTCATGCAGTGATGGATTCTTTTTTGCCGTCAAAGAAGTGTCTTTACTTGATCAAGGGACTCAAGGAAGGCAAAGTATTTTCCAACTTGAGCAGGTAGGGTTTCTTTGTTGTTGTCGTAGCCTGATTATTTTACAGTTATTGGTTCTCTTGTGGCCGACTTCTCTTTTCTCATAGAATCTGTGTTTTTTTTCAGGAAATTGCTCTATTAAGTCAGTTTGAACATGAAAATATTGTTCAATATTATGGCACAGATAAGGTACTGTTTCCTTTCTTAAGATGTATGAACGTTGCAACCTCAATTCAGTTTTATATTTGCATCTACTCTTATTATTATTATTTTATTCTTATGATGCTTTAGAAGTTAAAACTTTTTCCTAATTGTTATTGGAAATTGCTTCATCAGTTCAGCACATGTGAGAGTACGGTTTTTAACATTTTTCTTGAATTGATTTGTGCAGGATGAATCAAATCTGTATATCTTCCTTGAGCTTGTAACTCAAGGTTCCCTTCTAGGTGTCTATCACAAGTATCATTTTCTGGATTCCCATGTTTGTGCATACACAAGACAGATATTGCATGGTTTAAAGTATCTTCATGATCGTGATGTTGTTCACAGGTAATGGGTGGATTCAATGTCATTTGTTGTTCGCATGGTCTAACAATCTTCCTTATTTTGTTTTTGGTTGAAATTTATTTGTTCTGTTGACTG
This sequence comes from Erythroxylum incrassatum, assembly GCA_026546855.1. NCBI lineage: Eukaryota > Viridiplantae > Streptophyta > Magnoliopsida > Malpighiales > Erythroxylaceae > Erythroxylum > Erythroxylum incrassatum. The sequence goes on along the minus strand of JANVCL010000143.1, from coordinate 15,048 downwards.
TTTATTTGATGAATGTTGGAGTATGTATGATTTACATGCTTCCATTATCTCCTATGCCTTATGTTCTAAGCAAACATATAAACGTTAAGTGAATTGTAGCAATATTATGTGTAGTATGCTTGTCCTCATTGAACTTTCTTTGAATTCAAGGGATATCAAATGTGCAAATATTTTAGTTGATTCAAATGGATCTGTGAAACTTGCAGATTTTGGATTGGCAAAGGTAACGCTTCTGTTCATTTTACCTATATCCTCGCTTCCTTTGGACTTCTAAAAGTATTAATTTCTTCTCTTGATTGCATCCTTTTCATTTTCAGGCAACCAAATTAAATGATGTTAAATCTTGCAAGGGGACGGCATTCTGGATGGCACCTGAGGTTTTTGTCTATGCTTTTTGACTTAAGAGAAATTTATTTACATAAAATTTTGTAGAGATAATTTTGGCTTCAATTTAAACGGCTTCTATATAAGAGAAGTTTATTTACATAAATTTTTGTAGGGATAATTTTGGCTTCAATTTAAACAGCTTCTATATGCTTTTCTTTATCTTTTCCTGACACATCTATTCTCCTGCAGTACCAGTCAGTCGAGTGAAGGACAACAACATGCTACAATTATTTTGATGTGTGTGTGTGAAATTAACTTTATGAAGCCATATGTAAGAATTGTGGAGGTTGTAAGAGGATAAAATTTGAACTGAAATATAAAGCATATAATGAGCATTGAACAAATTTTGCCATTAATGTTTTCAGGTCTTTTATCCTCCTATTAAACCTTTGTGTTTGGCATTATCTTCTTAAGATATCCATTGAGATTTCTATTGAGAACCTCTTGTTAGAAACATCAACTACATATGAGAAAATTGAGTACATGTTTCAATTGTAATTTGATGGGTTTTATAATATGTAGTCTGTTCTATTAATTCAAAGTCGTTCACACATTGTTCCTATGTCTTTTAGAATTTGTAAAATGGTTTTCTTTAAATTTTGCTTTCTTGTCTATTTGATTGATAAAAGATCTTCTAATCATTTTTTCTAAAAATATTGTGATGCAGGTTGTCAACCGTAAAAACCAAGGTTATGGGCTTCCTGCTGATATATGGAGTCTTGGGTGTACTGTTCTGGAGATGCTAACCCGTGAGATTCCATACTCCCATTTGGAGTGTGTAAGTACCACTTTTTTGCCTTTAATTCTAAGCTTCACTGTGATTCCATACTCGCATTTGTTGTGTAAGTACTACTTTTTGTCTTTTATTCTAAACCCCATTGTGGTGAGCTGGACAATCTGCAATACGTTTTACCATCGGGAGAGTAAATTAATCTCAGATAACTCAAATTCAATTAAAACATTAATTGAGGTTAGTACTTTATCCGATTGCTTGCTCAATGTGTTTCCCAGACTGCCTTTATATATTTCTGGTTTGCAAAACAGAATGAAGTGGAACAATTTTGAATGAACATTATTCTAGTAATGATTCATACGACTTTATTCTCATTCAACTGAGCTTTTCTGATACCTTTCGGTTTTCGTTATGACATATATGCCTTGGCTACGGTCATGAGTAGCTGGAACCTGTAACCTATTCTAATTGCATATCCTTATTCTGGTTGGTATTTGATTGAATTTGGCACATTGCTCCGCAATCAGCTACAAGAAATGATCTTGCTATATCTGCTTGTGGCATTTAATAGTGTATTTTCTTTCTGTGACTCAGCAAATGCAAGCTTTGTATAGCATTGGCAAAGGTGTACCTCCTCCTGTTCCTGATTCACTCTCCAACGATGCAAGGGATTTTATTATGCAATGTTTGCAGGTTAATCCCGATAATCGCCCAACTGCAGATCAGCTTTTAAATCATCCATTTGTCAAAAGGCCATTGCCAACATCCTTGGGTTCAGCTTCTCCTTATATAGGACGGCGATCTTAAAATCTTAGCTTGGGACAGCAGATTGGGTAATCTTACTTTCTGAAGGTCAAAATGTTGGATATTAGAAGTTCAACTTCTGTATTTATGCTGCCCTGTCGGTGAGGTGTTTGCTTTAGTTATTGGGTGACGACATTTAGATCCTAAAGATGCTTGAAGCCTCTGTACCTATAGTTTTCCAGTGAAACATCTATTGCACGCATTAAATTGGTAATTGAGTATCTCATAGGATTTTTTGCCTAAAATATTTGGTGAAAAGTTCTAGAGATGTTTCATTGGGAAGGATTATTTCTATTTTCGTATTGGGATAGTTCTGCCAGTTCTGCTCTTCCTTCTTCCGTTATTACTCACTTTGACCTGTCAAAGATTATCTTTCGTCTTGTGTGAACAGGTTGGTCCTCGGTGAACTGTATTGGACCATTTATTATCTCCACTCCCAGTGAGGCAATTCTAGTAGGTTTAAAGCCTGTAATGGCTTTGGTCAACCACATGCAAAGAAATTTGCACGGGGAGCTTCACTTTGACGGTGCTTGATACCGAAGGCCCTGCCGCTTTTGAGAAATCTGCTGTACAGAGCAAACAGTTCTCAAGATTCACAATGTCTGCTGGGTAGACCAAAAAAAAAAGAAGAAGAAATGATCTCCTTATGTTAGGTTTTTGAGAATTGATTCATCGCGGGGAGGATTGTGGAAACAAGGTGTGAGAGCAATGTGTTTGTAAAAATTAGCAAATACAGAATACTATTTTCTTAATGTATATATGGTATTTGATGTAACATACATGTTAGTATCAATTGAATTTATAGTATGTCTGTTACTTTTTGCTTCCGAATCTTTCATTCTTTGCTTTCCATGGAAATTAAGGAATCACCCAGAAAATTGTAGCAACTAAAATTGATTTTTTGGTGTTTGGGCGTGAAGTCTAGTCACTATCAGCAAAACTCTTTGAGTTGTATAGCTGATGATGACGGAAAGAAGAGGTCCTTGCCTATAGCACAAGACCTGAAAAACATCCTTGATTGTGAAAGTTGAATGAAGAAACTGCTTTACAGAATCAGTTTCAACCATTGAGTTGCTAGCTAAAATAATGTCATCTGCATAAGTGAGCGAAGCAATGAAGTTTGAAGAACCAGGTTTTACTAACAAAGAAGGGTCCAATGGAGCTTGTGCAAAGCCTTGAGGTAATGTTGTTGTGAGATGTGATTTCCACCATCTGCTTGCCTGTTTAAGGCTATATAGAGATTTTAGCAATATGTAAACTTTCGAGATTGAGAAATAGAAAGTTAAGTGGCATTTAAGTGGAGAGATGACAATGAGTTAATCCATAAGTTTAAATTAAAGTGTTTTGAATGAGCCAGTCCATGAGTTAAATCAAGTCCAGCTTGAATTGTGATTTAACTTTTTTAAGTAAAATGATATCGTTTTGTTAGAAGAGTTAGGTTTTAGGTAGGCCTGGGCCTGGACAACCAAAACTTGGACTCAATTGAAAAAAATATGTTTTATACTTTTAATTTTTAAAAAATTAACGAGACCGGCTCATGGGTTGACTCATTGTCATCCGTATTTACATATAAACCTCTTCATTTAAGTCATTATAATGCCTTAACATTAGGCTGATGAAGATGCTATTGGTGAATAGAAGTGCTAATAAAGTTCTAACATTTGCCATCTTCATTGTTGGAAATAAAGTCTCTCGGTAATCTATGCTATGTTGTTGAGTAAAGTCCTTGGGGATACTAGCCTGACGTTATATTGCTCAATGTCATCTACCTTATGCTTAATTATAAAGACCTATTTGCCCCCAGGGGGTTGTTTATTAGGTGGTAAATCAACTAGCCCGTATGTATTGCTAAATTTTAATGTTTGTAACTCTGTATCTTTTGCTTCACACCAACATAGATGTTTGGCAACCTTTAAGAAGCTTTTCAATTTTGAAACTGTATCAACAAAAGTATAAAATGTTCTTTGCTTGTGTGAGAGGCCGCTATAAGATATGAAAGAAGCTAGGATATGTGGTGTGGTAGTAGCATTTGGTAAGTTAGAGTGATAATCTTTATATATCGGTGGTGGTAGACCACAAGTTTAAGTAGTCATTCCTTGACATTATATCTCTCAATGCTATCATCTACCTTATGCTTAATTCTAAAGACCCATTTTCACTTGGATGAATAGGAATAATGGGATAGAGAGAGACACTCTCCCTTCTCTCTAGAATCAGCCCTTGGATTCTCTCTTCTCTGCTTACCCCATCGCTGCTCTTTTTTCCCAGCTTTCCTTTTCTTTCCAGCTTACTCTGTCTCCTTCAAAATTTCTTTTCCCGCCTCTCTCTCCTGCATCATGGTTGTCTCATCTGACCCACTTGCCTGCCCCACAGAAGCCTTTCCACCTTTATCCACTGCTCATCCCCACTCCTCTCCTACCCCCTCGGGTGCGGTTCCTTTGGCGTCCCAGAGAACATGGAAATAGGTAGTCGGGGACTCTCTGACATCTTCTCTTTCTTACACGCCACCCAGTGAAGTTGATGGGAAGCTTATCATTTTTTCGGACCTGGACACCCTTCAAGTCGGCGCTTATAGTTGGAAAGCCACCTTTGTTGGTTTTTTCGTTGAGCAATGCCCAGCTTTTCCCCTTATCCAGATATGGGCTAACAATTTTTTGAAGAATAGAGGCCTTACCGATGTTCTGCTTTCTGAAGACAACCTTGTTCCCTTTTCTTTCTCTTCTACCTCTGTAGCTTCAAAAATCCTTGAGGAGGGTCTGTGGCACTTCGAGAGTCAGTCATTATTCCTGCAAATCTGGCAACCAGGCCTGAAGTTGGAAACCATCATAGTTCAGAATCTCCCAATCTGAGTTAATTTCCATAATGTGCCACTAGAGTACTGGACCACACCAGGTCTAAGTCAATTAGCCAGCTTCATCGATAAGCCATTGTGTATAGATGAAAACTCGACAACGAAGAAACAAATTGGTTATGCCCGTATTTGTGTTAGTATAGAGGTGTCCAAAGAACTACCTAATGAAAAATCGATTATGAGGCTTGGAGCTGAGAAGCAGTAATGGGAGGACAACATTGCTGTTTCCTAACATTGGAGACCCCCGGCTAAACCTCAAAATACTATTTGGTGACTTACAGGTAAGACCTTTAAAACTGGCACCTACCAGGAATTGATGCATCAAGAAGACGCAGGTCAGTCGGCTCACAATCTAACCTTTGAACAACAAAGTGCTCTCCAGCGTAAGGACAACCACAAGGTTACTACTCTTGATGTTACTCATCTAGTTGAACCAGTGACTAACCAGGATAGTACTGTTCTAGCTCAGCCATTAGAGCATTGTGGAAACCAAGAAGTAGTCAATGTCGATATGACCAAATTGCCAGACCTCAGCATTCCTGAGAGCTCTCCTATAGTGCCTACTGTCTCCTCAACTCAAGATAATAGTTCTAATAAGGATACCTATCAAACAATGGTAAGTTCTGACGAATCCTCTCTTCCTTTTCCAGGCATTGAAGCATATACGCATAGTGTAGACTCACGATCCATATCATGACAAAAATTCCAACGGGGCAAGGGTAAAGGCCTCACAACTCCCTCCTCTTAATATGTCTATTTTGGCATGGAATATTAGAGGAATAAATAGTCCTTCCAAGCTGCTGGCTTTAAAGGACTTTGTCTGGAGAGAAAAACCTCTTTTGTTGGGCTTGCTTGAAACCAAAATTCGGCTGGCTAATATGAATAAACTGTAGATTTTGGGTTCTCAGTGGAGTTTGTCATCAAACCACAGTTGCCACGCTTATGGTCGGATAATTGTTTGTGTTAATTCGGATGAGATTCAGGCTGACCTTATTGAGGCTACAGAGTAGGCTATGCATCTTCGTATCATCCTGTTGCAAGGTCATATTAAGTTCTTTGTCTCTTTTGTGTATGCTAGCAACTTTGAGTTCAACGTCGAGATCTTTGGAATAATATTAGCCGAGTGAATGGCAATATCGACAAACCTTGGCTTTTATGTAGGGATTTCAACACTATACTCTACACATCTGAGGCTCAAGGACACATCAACTTAAGAAACTATTCTGCTAATTTTTTGAATTGTCTAACGTAAGTGAAGTTAACGGATCTCAAATTCTATGGCCATTTGTTCACAAGGTCTAATAATCAATAAGCACGGTGGTTTATTCAAAAGAAGCTTGATAGGACTCTTGTCAATGATCTCTGGCTTCAGGTCTTCTCCAATAGTTCAGCTAGATTCTTGGACCCTTTATTCTTTGACCATACCCCATCCTGGTCTCTAACCTGATAAAACCTATGATTTTCTACCACCCATTTCAGTTCAACAACCATCTTACTGAAGCTCTTGAGTTCGTCGAAGCTTGCATGAAGGGCTTTTTGTACTACTGTAGAGGTGCTAGGCAATTCTCTTGCCTTTAAAAGTTGAAAGTCATTAAGCAGGAGCTTAAACTTATTAAGTCTGTTCAAGGTCCAACTGTTGAATCTGTCAATCACTCTAGATTGGAGCTGGCTAGGGTACAGTCTCTCTTATCTTCCAGCCCAGATAATCAAAACCTCATTGATCAGGAGAAGCTGGCCCTCACCTTTTATCTTCAAGTAGTTAATAACCACTCCTCCATTTTGCAGCAGCGAGCCCGGATTAATTGGCTCCAAGATGAGGACAAGTGCTCTCAATTTTTCTTCCATTCCATCTTATCAAGGAAGAACTCTAATAAGATCCTTTCCATTACTACTCCCAATGGCCATGTTATCCATCATTCGAAGCTTATTCAAGACGAAGCCTTCACCTTTTTCAACTCCTTACTTGGCATTGAGGCTAATGCTCAGGTTACCCTTCGAGACTTGTAGCTTCTTAACCTTACACGTGTGGCCCCTGCTGACTTGGATCTGTTAATTAAGCCAGTGGAGGATAGCGAAATTGAGAGTTGTGTTTTTGAGATGAATGGTCAGAAGGCTCCTGGGCCTGATGGTTTAAATGGCTATTTTCATCAATGATCTTGGAATGTCATTGGTGGATTTGTTAAGGAAGCAATAAATGAATTTTTTCAAAATGGGGTGTTGTTTAAGGAGATTAACCAAACCTTCTTAGGCTTGATTCCAAAAGTGCTAATCCTTCTTCCTTTTCAGACTATCGCCCCATCTCTTGCACTAACTTCATTTATAAGGTGATCTCTAAGATAATAGCAGCTCGGTTGAAGAACGTGCTGGCTCCGTTGATTAGTGATACCCAAAGTGCTTTCTTGTCTAATCAATCTATTGGTGACAACATTATTATTGTACAAGAACTCTTGAAAGGATACTCTTCTTCTAATAGCCCTTCGAATTGTACCTTGAAAGTCGATTTTCACAAGGCTTTTGATAGTATCAGCTAGTCTTTCTTGAGACTTATGTTGGTGGCTTATGGTTTTCCAGATCAATTTATTAAAAGGGTTATGAAATGTGTTTCCTCTGCGTCCTTTTCGGTCTTGATTAATGGCTCTCCTACTCGATACTTTAGAGCCACAAGGGGTGTTAGACAGGGTGATCCCATTTCCCCGTATCTATCTATCTTGGCCATGGAGGTTTTCAGTGCTATCACCAGGAAGAAGTCTCTTTCTAATCCGCTTTTCAAGCATCATTCTAAATGCAAGAAACTTGGCCTCACTCATTTGTGTTCTACAGATGACTTGCTTCTCTTTTGTAGAGCTGACTTGGAGTCTATTCAGACTTTTATGCAGACTCTTTATGATTTTAAACTTATTTTTGGGTTGCAGATCAACTTGACTAAAAGTCATTTTCTATTGTCTAAAAAAAGCTACTGCCTTGGAATCCCCCATTTCGGAGGCCACGGGTATAAAGCTGCACACTCTCCCTCTGTTATATCTTGGTCTCCCAATCTCGACCAAGAGGCTCAACTATGCAGAGTGTCGCCATCTCTTAGAACAAATCCACAAAAGAGTTACATCTTGGGTGAACAAGTCGCTCTCTTATGCAGGTAAGCTTCAACTTATTAAATCAGTTCTTAACTCCTTACATGTGTATTGGTCCTCTCACATATTTTTAACTTAAGGCATTATCAAGGAGATTGAGAGGATTCTTAGAAAATTTTTATGGAGCCACTCCAATGGTACTCAGGGAGCGGCTATGGTGAAATGGTTCGATATTTGGTTTGGAAAACAGGAAGGAGGGCTGAACATTCTTCCCATTAAAACTGCTAACCGTTCATTGCTTCTTAAGCGTCTTTGGTGGATTTTGGAGGACAAGAAAACTTTGTGGATTAAATGGTTATATGCTTACTTTTTTAGAGGCAACAATATCTATGCTATTAAGTTAAAAGCATCCCATTCTTTCTTTTACAACCAGCTCTTGAAATTAAGGAATGAAGTTCACCAAGAGACTTCTTGTTTTATTAAAGATGGTCGATTGGCTTCTTTATGGTATGATAATTGGTCAAGTTAGGCCCCCTAATTCATCAGTTAAATATCTCTAGAGCTTCCTCGTTGTTTCCTCTCAAAAATCGAAAGCGAGCGTTCATAGTTGGAACCTCTTGGAATCTTCCTCAAAGCCTATGTCATCTTCAACCAAACTATTCCCCTACTCCTTAAGAATCTGATGCATTCTTTTGGAAAGATATTCCTGTTGCCAAGTTGACCAATCGCATCATTTATGACAACTTGCGTCCTCATCGAGCCACTATTCCAAGGGCAACCACGGCTTGAAGCAAATATTTAACGCCTAGATTTTCATTCATTTTATGGTTAGCCATTTAGCATAAGCTTTTCACAGCTGACCGCATTCCATATCTGCAGATTGATCAACATTGTCCCATGTGTTCTCAACAGTTGGAGACATGTTCTCACATTTTCTTTGAATGCCCATTTAAAAAATCTATATGGGAATATGTCTCTACTTTGTGCTCTTGGAGAGATCTATAGTTGACTGTTGTTGATATTGCTACTTCTTTATCTGTACATCAAGCTACCAGCAGACTCTTTTTACTATTGTCTTGGGAGTTTGCATTTATTCGCTTTGGCGAGAACGTAATTTTCGATGTTTTCAGAACAAGCTTCTCTAAAAGAGAGACAAATATCCTTGATATTATTTGAAATCCGTGAGGTTGTGTTGGCAAAACAACTCCATTTGACGTGTAGCCCGCTTATCTGCTCTACTTTACGTCTTTAACATGCTGCTTGACTTGATTTGCTTGCATGTGAACTTTTGGTTAGCGTCTCAGACTTTGCACAAGGTTTCTAGTTCTGGCTATGGGAAGATATGAATAGTTTTGTCTGGAAACTACATCCCTGGTTTACTACCTTTTCTTTAACTTTCCGCCTAACCTTTTGATATAGTTGTGTCCTTTGTTGGGGTTCATCCCTTGTTTCACACTGTTACTTTTATTGTTCTTCATTTATTAATTCCATTTCTATTTTTTTAAAAAGGACCCATTTTCACCCAATGGATTGTTTATTAGGTGGTAAATCAACTAGCCCCTATGTATTGTTAGATTTTAAAGCTTGCAATTTTGTATTTATTGCATCACACTAACATTAATGCTAAATAGACTTCAAGAACCTTTTCGAGCTTCAGACCGAGCTTGACCTAGGGTTATTTCGAGTCTAATCAAACTTAGGCAAAAATTTTGTACAACCTGATTTGACCTATTGTCATCCTTATTTAAGAGTGAGGCTTAAAGCGTAATAGAGTGACTAATATCACTAGATAACTGCTGAGAATGAGAAAAGATATATTCATAAAAGTAATATAAACATTCCTAGAAACTAGAATTTGACCATTATTAATATCATAAACCCAAAAACCTTTGGTATTAAAAGGGTAACCAAGAAAGCACACTTTAGTGCTCTAGAATTAAACTTTTTTAATATGAGCATCAACAATGGATGCAAAGCAAGACAATAAATAAAAATTTTAAATGTTAAAGAAACTCAAAAGGAGTTTTGTTTCAAATAATAGGTGAAGGTATCCTATTAATAAAATAAGCTACAATCTTTGGTTCTCAAAAGATGGACCCAAGTCAAATGACTGAAACCATCTACAATTGTAGGAAAATAAAGAGTAACTGTATTTACTAGACCCTAAATATTAATATGAATAAGATGAAAAATATTAGTAAAAGTAGATTTACTAAGAGGAAATGAAAGCTTCTTTTATTTAGCAAAGTGATAAAAGTTGCAAACAATTTTATTAGATTAAACTGAATCTTACTTTAACAGAGCTAAGTGAGATTATTGTGTAAAGAGGTTGGTGCATCATGTGGGACAAGTTTATGCTTGAAGGGAAAATTTTGTAACGACTGGTATCAGAGCCTAAATTTCGATATGGCAGGAGGCAGCAATTTGACGGAATGTTTCAACCGAGTTGAGGCACTCATTGGGCCGATTCCTCAAAGGGAGAAAGATGTCACATCTTATAATACTCGATTTGAGATTTTGGAAGCGCAAATCCAATAGTTGCAGCATCAAATCGCAAAGCTGATGAAGGCATTGGAGGATTATAGATTCGAGATCACAATCCTAAGGCGTGCCGTTGCAACGTAGGATGTTGGGCGTGCTGAAAGCAATTTGGTGAAGGTGTGAAAGCCACAGGTTTTCGATAGCAAGTGGATTGTTAAACAGCTCGAAAGTTTCTTATGGGACATGGAGCAGTACTTTGCAGTGGCAAAGGTGGCTGACTTGGAGAAGGTGCTGATTACGGTAATGTATTTGGTGGAGGATGCAAAGCTGTGGTAGAGAACGAGACCTCCAATGATATCAGTGCGGGGAGACCTCCCATCGACACTTGGGAGAAGATGAAGAAGGAGCTAAATGATCAATTCCTCCCCAACAACACTTCATGGCTCGTGAGGGAAGCTTTAAAGAGATTGAAGCAAGACGACTCAGTGCGAGAGTATATGAGGACATTCACATATATCAAGATTCAATCTCTATAAGAGTTTTAAACATGGAATGGACAAATGATCCAATCTAAAATGCCAAACATCAATTTTTACAATGGAATTTGAAGTAACATAATTACAAAGAAAATCACTTTAGATGCAACAAAGTTAAAGATACTTGTTTTAAATTGAGAAGCCCGTAGTAATGAACTGATATAAACTACTTTTCTTGCTAGCCAACTTATAAGAAACAAACAGTTAAAGTGACTAGCTCTATTATCTATAATCTAATATGTAGATAGTGTTTTAATAACAAGACAAAAGGTTCTTAGGTTCCCACCAATGTAAGTAGCAAAAGGTTGAATCTGAGTTCAAATAGTGTTTATATGAGCATCGGTAGCATTAGTATCAATGGCTTGCTGAAGAAAATTAATCAGCTTGCCGTATTATTCTTTTAAAAGAGGAAAATTAGAAGCAATATTAGAAGAACATCGCCCTAGATAAACTGCCTTTGTGAACCAGAATTAGGACTTTGGAACCAATTCAACACTTTAATGATCTTCTCACACAAGATTCATATGCTCAGTAGAATGCACAAAGGAACTACCAACTTAATTAGCAAAAGAAACTCAAAAGAAAACAAAAAATTGAGAAAACCGAGAAAGAAGAATTTCTAATGCTCTAATATCATATGAAGATTTTATATTTTCTCATTCATTTTCAAAATAAACAATACAAGTCATATATAGCATTTTGAGAAATTTACATAAAAACTTATAATACTCAGACTATTATTTACTCTGACAATTAATAAAACAAAAATTTTAAAATGCATGTCCTAACAACAACAACAACAACAACAACAACAACAACATTCATTATGAATGCTTATACATGAAGTTTGGGAATGTTCAATAATATATAACCTTATTCCTAACTAGTGGAGAGACTGTTTCCTCTGAAATTCTAAAGAAAGTTTAGCTTATTTCAAGCGATTTATTAACAGGAAATTATCTCAAAGTGATCTCACAGTTGAACGCAGATACAAAGACTCCAATACTTTTGGATAATGGACCTTCCCAGGCAATCAATTCTCATATTTTAGTTGCTCCAATACTATTACTATACTATAGCATAGAGGCTGCTTTATTAAACTGCAAATGAAGCCCAAAAATCTAGTTCAAGTTGAAAACTCGTGAGGCCTGTAAACAATTCATACATTAGTATCTATGCTTCTAATTAGGAAGACTGTTGAAGAGCAATTTGAAAGTTGATCTAGATACATGAATGTTTAAATTCTAGATATATGGATGTTTAAGTTTATTGTTAGGAGTTTAATTATGTTCATGTATTAGTTATATAATTAAATATTGGTGTTCGTGTATAGTTTTGAGTTCATGTATGGTTTATTTATTTGGGTTTATTAATGGGTTTATGTACTTAGATATGAAGAGTCCTTTTTGTACCTATAAATACCTCTTTGTACTTGAACTAAATTTATTAAAGTGAAATACAACTTCTTCTTCTAAACAATTTTCTCCCCTATAAACCTCCTCACTTCTTAACAAAGTGGTATCAGAGCCAAGTTCTTTGAGAAATAGAAAATAATGGTGGAGTATACACATTTCAATTCCCTCGCCTCACAAAAGAAAATTATGAAACATGGCATCTTCGCATGAATGTTGTGCTTGGCTCACAAGATGCATGGAAGATTGTAGAGAAAGGTTTATGCAACCTCAAAGTGAAGTTGATTTGTCTCAAAATGAGAAGGATGCTTTGGCAAAGATCAAGAAGAAGGATCAAAAGGACCTCACCCTCATCCATCAATGTTTAGATGATTCAATGTTTGAAAAGGTAGCCGATGCAAAGAAAGCATGGGAGATTTTGCAAAGTTCCTTTTAACGAATTGATAAGGTAAATCCAATTATTGCGAGGCGATTTTGAATCTTTGCGTATAAAGGAATCCGAATCAATCTCGGATTATTGTTCACAAGTGAAGGCCATTGTGAATCAAATGAAGAGATATGGAGATCAAGTTGAAGATGTTCGAGTAGTAGAGAAAATTCTTCATTCCTTGAACCCAAAGTTTGATTATGTGGTTTATGTCATTGAGGAGTTTAAAGATCTAGACTCTTTGACACTTGAATAACTAGAGGGATCTTTACAAGCTCACGAAGATAAGATCAAGAAGAGCTAAGAAGAACCTTTAGAGCAAGCACTTAAAGCAAAGGTTGTGTTAAAAGATGATGATGGAGAAAGCAATGAAAGAGGAAGAGGAAGAGGACGTGGTCGAGGTCAAGGACGAAGTAATGGAGAAAGAAGTAAAGGAGATTATAACAACTCCAACAATGTTGGAAACAATCAATCATACAAAGGCCAAGGAAAATCAAGATGAATAGGAAGAGGTGGTTACAATTTTAGACAAAATGAGAAGAGGTATGATAAGTCTAATGTTGAATGCTACAATTGTCATAAATTTGGACATTTTTCTTAGGAATGTTATGCTACGCCTAATCAACTTGAGGAGCAAGTCAATATCGTTGATAACAAGCAAGGAGACGAAGAGCCCACTTTATTGCTAACACTCAAAGATAATACAAGTAACGATGAAAGTACATGGTTCTTAGATAATGGTGCAAGCAATCACATGTATGGAGATAAAGGCAAAATTATGGAACTTGATGAAAAGGTAGAAGGTAATGTTTCTTTTGGAGATTCATCAAAGATTCAAATTCGTGCAAATGGTATCATTTTAATTTCTTCAAAAGATGGAAGCCATAGACTTATTAATGACGTCTATTATGTGCCTAAATTGAAAAGTAATATTTTAAGTTTGGGACAACTTCTTGAAAAAGGATATGAAATCCACATGAAAGATTGTTGTCTTTGGCTTAGAGATCAGCATGCTTAGTTGATTGCGAAGGTGTTTATATTGAAGAATATAATGTTTATGTTGAATATTAAAACAATCGAAGCAATAAGTTTAAAGGTGGATGTGAAAGATGAAGCATGGTGTTGGCATATGAGATTTGAACACTTGAATTTTGGCGCACTCAATGCATTGGGAGATAAATACATGGTGAAAAGAATGCCCTTTGTTAACCACCCACATCATTTATGTGAAGTTCGAGATTTCCAAAAAAAGTGGTGACAAGAGCAACTGCACCAATTCAACTTATTCATACTAACGTGTGTGGACCAATCAAGCCATTATCAATGATTAAAAGTAGAGACTTTTTATTTTTCATTGATGATTATAGTAGAAAAATATAGGTTTATTTCTTAAAGTAGAAATCAAAAGCATTTGAAGCATTTAAGAAGTTTAAGGCACTTGTGGAGAATGAAAGTGGCTATACAATTAAAGCCCTAATGTCCGATGGAGGAGGCGAGTTCACATCTAAGGAGTTTTTTGATTTCTGTGAAATACATGGAATCCGCCATCCATTAATAGTCCCAAGATCGCCCCAACAAAATGAGTAGCCAAAAGGAAGAAGATAACAATTCTTAGCATGGCTCGATGTATATTGAAAGCCAAAAATATGCCTAAAGAATTTTGGGCTGAAGTTGTTTCTTGTGTAGTTTATTTGTCAAATCAGTCTCCATCAAGAAATGTCAAAGATCAAACTCTGTAACAAGCGTGGAATGGAATGAAGCCTAGTGTTGCTCATCTAAGAGTTTTTGGAAGCATAGCATATGCTCATTGTTGGACCAATGGTGGTTGACAAAATAAACCCCTTAATGTTTTGATAATAATAAAATGTATAGATTTGGTAAGAAAGTTATTGCAGGT
>JANVCL010000140.1:0-10029 GCA_026546855.1 Erythroxylum incrassatum | reverse complement strand
CGATCTGGGGCGACTGTATTTAAAGGTTGGCTAGCAGTAGGGCCTCATGTGCTTTACAATACATGACCCAAGCCTACCCATCATAGCAAGCCCATGAACACAGGCCCAATGACACGTTAAAGAGAGAATTACCATTGATATCTAATTAATCGGGGTTTGTACGAAATTATGTTTATTTTGCTAGTCCACAATTATGATAAAATTCTATCAGTGTGTGGGTCACCGTGGTGTGACTTTTGTTGGTCCTTATGTGAAGGTTTATTTGCAGGATCCGTAACGCGTGATGTGCTTATGTTGTAGCCGTGAGTGGGTATTGTAATTTGCATGAATCAACCTATATTTTGTTAACAATTTTTAGATCTAATTTGAATGAGTGAAACTCATCCAAAAGTTTTTTCTATTTCTATTTCAAGCATTTTCTATTTTATCATTAGTTATTTAATCACTTAATTCGTTAGGTTATTATTTTTATTAAAAAATTGTTGATAAATTTTTTTTATTAAGATTAACACAAGTCGGCCGTGTTATTAGGTGTAAAGATATTTTACAGAAAGTAAGGTTCAGACATAACGTCAAGGGTTGAATGATATCAATTTAATAAAACTTTCGATAAATTTATTGTATTTCGGTGAAAATAATTAAACAAGACAAGGATCTCACAAACGTAGGCAAAATATGACAAGTTATATTAACAAATCTCAGTATTAATTGATTTTTGATTCATTTAATTTTTCCAATTTTTTTTATTTACTAGAAACGAATCGAAAAAATTGCAAACCTACTCGCATAACCTTCAAAGACTTTTCTTGCGCTGGCTTGCATTATCACCTAATTTGTGTTCCGTAAAGTTGCTTGGTAATTCTTTTATCGTATTTTCTGTTCAACCTTTGAATTGAAGATGATAAACATAATATTCTTGATAAAGATATAAAATCATTTTAATATTAATGTGGACTGAAATTAGAGTAAAAAATATATTTGGACGTTCAAAGTTAGTGAAAGTAAATAATTCTTATATATATAATTTTTTTAAAATTTGTGACATTAGTTATGTTTCTTAATTTTGAATTTTTTTATAAACAATTATTTTTGAGAGATAAAAGTAGACTTTCACTACTTTTATAGAGTTTGGATTTAATTAAATTTGATTAATTATTTATTATCTCTCTGTTTATATATAGAATAACAATATTTTAAAAATTGAACTAAAACAAAAAAGTTTAAGATTCAAAAATTATATTTAAATAAAAATTTTTGTGTTTTTCATTTTATAATTAAGAGGTAAGCTTTGAGATTTGTGCCCGCAGAGAAAAAGAGCTTGTGTATCTTGATCAACATAGTATTCGACTGTCGTAAGATTAGTTACAGATTAAAAAATTAAAAATTTAATTGAAAGATATTATTTTTATTCGTCAAAGAATTTGAATTTGAATTGTTAAAAAATTTAATAGGTTTGTTTTTGTTTAAATTTTTTTATTAATATATGAAATTAACTATTTAATTAATAAACTAATTAATTTTTAATAAAAATATTAAAATAAATTGAATTAAAAAGTTTAAAAATTAAAATTTTTATAATTAAACTTTGAGTTTGAGTTTTGAGTTTTTTTTTTAATATTGTGATTGAAATAAATAGCACAACTAGCAGGCTTGTCATTCTCAGAATTACCTACTGTGAATAAAGCATGGTAGTTGCTGGGCTCCCACTGTTATTTGTGGCTTGAATTTGATGTCCAAACCTTACCTGCCTCATGACCGAAAATCATAGATTCATGACATTGTCAAGATCCAAACTTATTTTAGCCCACTGAGTGTGGAATAAATGGGCCTTTCCTAATGACTGAAACAAATTAAACGGTACTATTTACAAATTAATTTTCAAATTAACGGTGATTGTTTCAAATTTTATGAAACGTATGATTTACATCCAATACTTGTAATTTGTAAACAACATATTTTCCTCATCGATTTGACATGCTTATAAAATCTTTTGAAGTAACAAGTGATTATCTTAAAATCGGGATCAAATCTCTTGTTTCGATTATGATAATCCTATCATGTTCTATTAAATCTCATCTAGATATTTGTGTAGATCCTACATAAATCTAATTTAAAAACTCTACAGTGCTCATACTTGTTCAATAACCGGTGTGACCGGCATACAGCGAGAGTACATTGCCATATATCTGATAGGAGTATATGCCATCTCAATTAACAAACTGATCCTGAGACTTATGTGTCCTTGAGTAGACATTGTATGTTATACCCTAGGTCATATCTTGCATTTGCACTTTTTTATATATCTCATTTAGTTTCTCGCGTCATGACTATATTCAAGTTCTCTACTAATGAGACGATGACCATTTATGAATATTTTTCATGCGAGTCAATGATCTAAATAAATGACTTTCATTTGTTCTCAATTCTCTTATGAATTAAATTTAATTTGCTTTCCTAAAATTATTCTATAGGATCTCATCATGTATGATCTTTCGACAATAACCTAAAGTGGCAAACATTAAATTCAATTCTAAAAAATGAGACAAGAGTCATAAGGGTATATGATGAGGTTCTTCTCAACCTCAAGGGTCTCACACAATGTAAGATGAGATCTAGAGACTTACATTAATCCGTTTTGTGGTCAATTTTGCATATATGTATAAGTCATATGCTACAATATTTACCCACTTCATTTTACTTGAACATCTTTTATTCAATAAATACCTTATAAATGATAGTTCAAACATATTCAATGTTTAACTTGAGTTTACTTATCTACTCAAAACCTGTTCAGAACTCACATCTGACAACGTAAGACAGATATAGTGATTAATAATCTCTTTAAACCAACTTCCTTTCGTCATTTATGGTTTAAGTTTCTCGCTCTCAATTATCACCTAGATAATAAACTTTAAACATGTCTCATATCTAGCAAGCATAAACACCAAAGGTGATTTCCCGTGTGAGAGTGTCAATCTCTAATCTGTCTCATATACTTGTGATTCATCCCAAAATATATTTATGCAAAACACATATATTCATGAATCAAATGATACACAATGTATAATCTTCATTATACATTATATCCAAAATATGACAACATAATGAGTGAACATACACAGAGAAATGTTTATTAGTACATTTCATCGTCTATGTAGTCTTAGTGACTTTACATGCCCAATGTATACATCTCTGGAAATTGGTTTTGTCATTAGGTCTGCCATCGTATCTCGTGTAGATATATATTTCATGTTCACTTCTCCTCATGCATCTATATCTTTCACATAATTATACTTGATATCTATGTGCTTTGTCTTACAATGAAATTTGAGGTCTTTAGTATAAGCGATTGCAGCTTGACTATCACAATTGATGGCCACTGGATTAATTTCGCTTTTAGTGACTCCCAAATGCACTAAGAATCAATGAAGCCACACAACCTCTTGTACTGTAGTTGAGAATGTTATAAATTCAACTTTCATTGTGGATAATGTAACGCAAGATTGTTTCTTACTTTTCCATGATATTGCTCCATGGTTTAGTAAGAATCCATATCCTAAGTTGATTTTCTTTCATCTAAATCTCCTCCCCAATCTGCATCTGTATACCCTTATATACTTAGACCATTGCCTTGATAACATAATGCATAGTCCACAGTTCCCTTTAGATACCTCAATATTTTCTTTACTGCTTTCCAATGTGCTTGGCCTGGATTTTATTAATATCTGCTCACCATCCCAACAGTGTAACAAATATCTGGTCTTGTACATATTATTATATACATAGGACTTTCAACTGCATTAGAATAGGGAACATTTTTCATTTTTTTCCTGTTCTTATGGCATTGATGGGCAATCTCCCTTACTAAGGCTTGCATTTTTAGTAATAGGATTATCAGCTGGCTTGGAATCTTGCATACGGAATCGTTTAAGAATTCTTTGAATGTACATCGCTTGTGAAAGCAATAACAATCTCATTGAACGTTTTCTTGAAATCTTGACTCCAAGAATGTATGCCACTTCACCCATGTCTTTTATTTCAAATTTAGATGATAGCCATCTTTGATTTGCGTAAGTAACACCAGTCATTACAAGCAATCAATATATTATCCACGTATAAAGATAAAGTCACGAATTTATCTTTGGATCTCTTAACATACACACCATGGTCTTCATCGATCATTTGAAAATCATACGAAATAATTACGTTATGAAAACGAATGTACCGTTGTTTTGAAGACTACTTCAGGGCATAAATTGATTTTAATAACCGATATACCTTATTTTTTTGACCTGCCTTGATGAAATCTTCAGGTTATTCCATATAGATTTCTTCCTCTAATTATCCATTGAGAAAAGCAGTTTTTACATCCATTTGATATAATTCAATATCCATAATAGCTACTATAGCCAGAATAAGATGGATTGAAGCAAACTTCACAACAGGTGAAAAAGCTTCATCGTAATCAGTTACCTCCTGTTGTGTGTATCATTTTGCTATAAGGCGTGCCTTATGTCTTTCGATATTGCCATAAGCTTTTCACTTTAATTTGAGAACCCACTTGTCTCCAATTATTTTACGCCCTTCAGGGAGGTCAACCATGTCCTATATTTGATTGGAGCTTGAAGAAGCCATTTCTTCTTTCATTGCTTTCATCCATTCTTCTTTAGCAGGGCTAGTAAAAGCCTCATTTACATTCCTTAGCTCTTCTTCCTCTTACGAAACAATCATTTCAATTTCTCCTTTAATCTCAAAATGTCGTCGGGAAATTATTCCTCGATTACTTCATCTTAAATAAGGTTCATCATAAACAAATTCATGATTGATCTTATTGCTCCCAGTCGGATCAATCATCATAGAGAACCTTTATGTGGAATTGGTCTCACTTGGTTGAAGTTCCTCATCTTGATTCTTCATAATAGAATCATCCTGATCAAGCAACTCATATAACAATAGGTCTTTACCTATTTTTCCTTGCTTGGGAAAATCATTCTCTAAAAATGTTACATCTCGTGATTCAAAATCAATTATACCTTTATTACCTTGTTCACCAATGAACATGTACTTTTTGAGTGTTTTGAGTATCTAATAAAAATAATTTTTCTCCCTCTTGAGCCTAATTTCTTATGTTTGTGAGAGAGATCATGAATATAAGCTGCACACCCCCAAGGTCTGAAACTTGACACATCAGGTCACCTACCTGTCCACAACTTATATGGTGTGCTAGTAACTGATTTCGTGGGCACACGATTAAGTACATAGGTGGCTACCAGCAACGTATCACCCCAAAAGGTGATCGGTAAATGTGTTTAGACTATCATAAACTTAATAATTTCTAATAGCGTCCTATTTCATCTTTCAGCAACGCATTTTGTTGTGGGGTTCTAGGAATTGTTAACTGCCTTTCTATTCCTTTCTCATCACATAAAGCCTTGAACTTGTTTGACAAGTATTCTTGTCCAAGATCAGTTCGTAATGCTTTTATTTTCTTATTTAATTGATTCTCAACCAAGTTCATTTATTTTATGAAACAATATAATGTTTCTGATTTATGATAAATCAAATAGACATGACCATACCGAGTATAATCATCAATGAAGGTGACGAAATAAATTGCCCCACGTCTAGCCCTTACATTCATTGGATCACAGATGTCAGAATGAATTAATTGTAATGGATATAAAGCTCGTGTTCCCTTTCCAAATGATTTTCTTGCCATTTTACCAGCTAAATAATGCTCACATGTAGATAGATCTACTTGATTTAGATTACCTAAAAATCCTTCTTTAGCTAATTGACTGATTCGATTTTGACCAATATGACATAGTCTAGCATTCCACAAAGTTGTACCATTGTTTGAATTACTAGATGTAGATAATGAATAACTAATATTATTATTTTCCTTTAACATATCTAGTACAACAAAACCATCACATAAAAAACCATGACCATAATTAATAGATCCAAGATACAAATCCATTCCACCACTGCGCAAATTTATATTGAAACCAAGTCTAACCAACATTAACACAGATAAAAGATTCTTACAAATCTGTGGAACAAATAATACTTCATATAGGAGGAGGGCTTGTCCTCCATGCATGTCTAATTTACATGTACCAACTCCTTGTACAGCAACTCTGGAATTGTCACCTATGTAAAGTCATCGACTACCACGTGGGAGTTTATGAAACTCAACGAAGGCATCTCTATCCTTCGCTACATGGTTGGTTGCTCCTGAGTCTTCTTGAGCTTGGTACCTTCACGAGCAAAGTCGCCTTTATTACTACAATTATAACACTTCTACACATTCCATATTCTTCTTCTTGAAGGGACGCTTTCCTTTTCCACGTTGGTTCCATTTTGCCTTCTTGGATTCCTGAGTAGAGTGGTTGATTCTTTTATTCTTCTTCCACTTGGGTCCACCATGATGCTTTCGTTTCTTGTTCATAGCTCCATGTGATCTATAACTAACTGCATATGCCTCAGAAGATATCTTTGATGCTTTAAGACGCCCTTCCTCCAAGATGAGATACCTCGTAACATCTTTCATTGTCTTGATGTTCTCATTATGTGCTCCCAATTTTGAGGCAGTGAATGAATCACAACTTGTACTTATTGTTCATCAGAAAGCTCATAACCAACATCACGTAACTCACTTACCATGTTGAGCATTTGCCTCAAATGCTTTTGCATTATATCATCGGGCGCTTCTTATAAGTATCAAACTTAACTGTAAGTGACCTCACTTTGGTCATTGAAGCACCTCCAAAATGAACAGCCAATGCAGACCACATGTCCTTTATAGTATCGAATTTACGGAACTCTCGCATGATATCATTATCCATGCTACTCAGCAACGTGATGCGAGCTAAAGAGTTCTTATTTTTCCATAATTCATATGCATTATGGTCCCCCTTATGCTGGACCATAGTGCTCTCCTTAGGAACTATCATGGTTAGGTTTAATGGATTAAGAGCCTCTTGCTCCACCAGAATATATTGGATTTTCATATTTCAGATTTCATAATTGTCACTATTGAGTATCTCACCCCTATTGAGTTCATAAACAATATTCTTTGAACCAGTAGCTATTTTTTTGTTTTGTTTGAAACACTAAGTTTCTATAATAAGAAAGAAATATATATGCACATATTAATCATTCATAGAGTAAATAATTCAATCACAATTGCTTATGAAATCAAAAGTCCACTAATGTATTCAATCATCATTCATAAAACAATCAAATCCTAATTACCTTACTTTAGACGAATTTCTATATGATATACATGTAAACATATTACATAAAAAATCAAGACTTTGTTCTTATAAAAAAAATCATATTGCATTAAATGCGCTACAACCTATAAACATTCTATAGGTAATGAACCCTACACGGAAATGAGTTCATGTGACATAGTTCGCGAAGCTTGATATACAATAGCTCTTACTATTTCCATTGAAAGACCTATAGGATACAAATTTCTAATCAACTCCCTTCTACGCATCTCTCTAATAAATGTGATCACTAACAAATTATAAGTCTTCTCGTTAGGCATATTATTCCAGAGCATTCGTAACAGTTCACCTTGAAGTTGAGGTAATGTTGCAAGCAAAATCATGTACTTTACTTCAACATCTGCATAAGCTGGACAACCTCCAAAGCATAACTCTTACATCATGTTATTAACTGAAATAACATGTTGTGTTCGACTGTCTCTAGGCATTAAACACATGTTAACTAACTGTATATACATACTGCCAATACGTCTCTTCTGTGCCTCACATCGAGTAAGCTTAGGCATCCGCTTAATAATAGGCATCTTCCTAAAAAATAAATTTTCAGGAATCAGAAGAGTGCACAAAATAACAAATTATTGTGTCTAACACATAGTGAACTCATGCTCATAGTATGGAAAAAATTTAATTCTATTATCAATTTATTGAACTAATTAAATTATGCTATTAATATTTAATCAATTAGAAACTTATTTCTAATCAAATCATATTCAAATATGAATAATTCAAACTGAATTAGAAACTTATTTCTAATTTAAATTATAATTGAACTAATTAATTTATCTTGGTTTAATTAGAAACTAATGTCTAATGAAACTCCTTTCTTATTTCAACTAAACAAATTAATTATGATTTAATTAGAAAAACTTATTTCTAATTTTAATTCAACAAAAATAATACAATTAGAAAACTCATTTTTGATTTTGTTGGTTTTAGAAACTTTTTTCTAAGTTTATTTTATCTAAACAAATGAGTTTACTTTTATTAAAAAAACTAATTTATAATATTTTATATTAATTAGAAACAAATTTAACTAACTTAATTAGTTTGTGTAAATTAGAAAACTTATTTCTAATTCTTTATGTTACATTTAATTTAAAACATATATTAAGGTCTAACCCAACCTTAATGTGGTTATTAACGCCTAACCCTTCAATCCTAATGAAAGAGAGTCATATTTTATGGGTCCAAGTCATAGCCCATAAGGCATCACATAGACATGACTCATTCATTGTTTGTTGGCCCAAAAGGTTATTATCACTTTGGATCATAGAACTTTAACCCTTTCTCTACATATCATTACAACCTAAAACTATCGTAAGCTTATTATGTTGGATCTCAAAGTCCAAAGCCTAAACCCATTATAGGATGTTATGACACATATATCCAAAAACTATAACCAAAAAAACCATTTGTTAAGCCTTTGGCTTGTTATACTTATTCGTTTAACAAAACATGTAACTTTTGAGAGGCCACGTGCCTCTTGGTTGTTTTCAAGCAGAGAGGTCTTCTTCTTCCTCTTCTCTGCGGTTTGTTTTCTCCTCCTTTTTTCAAATCTTTTCTGACATCTGATGACAGCGGAATCGCTTCTCTCTTAGAGAAAAACTCAAACCTTATTCATTTGAGTTTTGCTATCTTGGTGTTGAAAAAAAATCTAGAGAGAGAAGTAACGAAAAAAATCATATATGATATACTCAAATAAATCATGAGCCTATTATGACATAACAAGAATCATAACATATCCAAATTCATGATATTCGTAGATATGCATATAATTATTCACAAATAATCAATAGCCAAATTGTAACATAGATTTCGACATCTTGATGTTCGCATGCATATATAAAAAATACCTGCTCTGATACCAATGTCAGTATAATTAAGATAGAACATAATCACATAGATTATGTTAAACAAGATCTTTGCATATGCATACAAAAAACAAAAATCATGCACTTGAATTATTGTCGTAGTTGCACCGATTAAAGAAAGCTTTACTGTAAATCTCCTTATACATAATTTTTTGTTAAAGGATATCACTTATCTTTTGGTTCTTTGGCTTTTAAATTGAAAACCTTAACTACCTTTGGTAGTTATTTAAAGAATAAGGATCATAATACCCCTCATGGATGTATGTGATTCATTATTTGGTCCGACCTGTCAGATACTGATTGAACTTTTAAAATTTAAACTTTTCTTTTGACTAATTTGAAGTACTAATAATAATTTGAAATTTCCATTTATATTTAAATTTCAATCAGGTTAGGACTTTAACCTCGAGAAGTTTTTGATCCTGAAACAAGTAATGCTCTGAACACGATAGATAGTATGGCAAGATAAGGTCATAATAGTCTGGTATAAGGTTAAAATTCTCATTTATACACATGCACTTCCCACTTTATACATAAGCATACTTCGCCTCTGTTTGGTTAGATTTATACCAGTAGAGCTTTTGTCAGTAGAACTTTTTTCTGTAGAACTTTTTTTAGAAGAACTTTTTTAAGAAGTCAGTTGACTGTTTGATTGTCATTTAAAAAAGAGCTTTTTTGAAAGAGTTTCGTATAGTAGATCGATTGTTTGGTAACATAAAAAAACACTTCTAATTTAACTATATTTTATTTTGCAATAAAAATTATTTATGCATATAAATATTTTTTAAAGTATATTAAACAGTATGCAAAGCACAATATATTAATTATTATATAATTTTAAACCATATGAAACATAAATA
>JANVCL010000136.1:4971-25574 GCA_026546855.1 Erythroxylum incrassatum | reverse complement strand
CAATTATTTTTCCTAGAATCATGTCCCTAACGTAGTAGACAAAAATCCTAGTCGCTACTTTTGATTAAAAGAATTGACTGTCAATATGTTTAATCTAGCAATTAATTGAATAACATCACAAACTAGTTGCACACCTAGCTGTAAAATCAAACAATCAAATAATGACCCAGAAAAATAGTTAATACTTGACTAATAAATCAATTGAAATAAAGAACAAAAGTCTCACAACATGCAAAGTTCAATAACTAGGATTCCGTAAATCAAGAAATAAAAGTTTAGTTACCCATCATCATGTCTTAACTATTGCGACTGTCACTGGTGTTGGAACAATCGCTGTTGTTGGGACTGTCGCAGGCATCCTTCTCTATTTGCTATTTGCGATAGCCTTCTTTCTTTTTAATGCAGCCCGTAGCCTCCTTGATTTTTCTAAGCCTCCCCTCACTATTGGTTGATTTGATGAATAAAGTCTTGAGGTTTCTCTAATTCACGCCACCTTCACCTTTCTTCTATCTGTCGCCGCACTCTATTCTCCCCTCTTTACTATTGCGTGATTAGACAATTTAACTTGGTGGTCCAAGTTTTGTCCATGCCTCTACACGCCCTCTGCTTCTATAGCGTTTTGAATGAAAGGCACAAAACCCCTTTGGAACACTGCGCTCATGCGTTTTTAGTGTGTCACTGTCTGCGTTTCGGCTCCACACATTATTTGCATCTGCGTTTCATGCGTTTAGTTTTATGAAAATGCATGAAACGCAAACAACGTTTATGTTGTTTCTTGGACGTTGTTGTTTTCTTACTCCCCATCAGGTGTTGCATTTTAAGTTTTTGATAGTTGCATGAGGCCACATCTAATTAGGGTCAATGTCTAGTTCAGCTCTTTTTATTCCAAAATCGTTGCGATTCTTTCTATTTAGTTCCAAAATACACCTTGACATATGTTGGGTTTTCTATTGCTTTACCGTAGTTCTTTAACACAGAAACTTGAATATGCTATTCTTTGAAAGAACACATCTTAAAAGCTTTGGTTATTTTGCAGATGTAAACTTGCAGAAAAATAAAGAAGACAAGTGTTTTACTTGGTTTGATAGTAAACACTATCTACATCCAAGATTCCCACTTGATAGTGGTGGAGGAATTCACTATGAAAAATCAGGAGAAGAGAAACAGATACAGAGATGAGTGTGTTTTTATACTTGCAAAGAGCCTCACCAAGAAACCCTCCTAGTACCCACAGGTGTACCCTAGCAATCTCTTCATATTTTCTTTACTCTCTTTTCACACTTTCAACTACTGAATACAAAGGAAATTGAAGCTTTGGATTTTTGTGTATGTCTCTATCTGAAGCTTGTGTTTTTTGTCTTATATAGTTGAAGATGATGAAGATGGTCTTCGGATGTGTTTATTTGCATCTTCTCTCCTTTATATTCCATCTACGTGAGTCATTAAAAGTCCTTACTCCTTCTGTCTGTATTGGTGTGTCTGCATTTTTATACCTTCTAAGCATTTTAAACATATCAATGTATTAAAACCATGTGCTGCAAATAGTTGTGCTTTAGGCTGAGTTTAAGACATGTACAAAAAGACAACATTTTGAGTTTATTAGCTTTTGACTAGTTATGAACCACATGGGTGTGTATGTTGACTGAACATTATTATCTGAAGTAGAAACATCGTGAACTCTCTTCTCCTCCTTCTTTCTTCAACAACTTCTCAGAAACAATACTTCTTCACCTGTAGTCTTCATTCTTCTTGTGCGATTGTTGAATCCGTGTATAGATTAATGGAGATTAATGTGATTATCATCACAACATAAAACAAGATTAATTTTTATTAAGTATAACTTCAAATCTCAAGAATAAAGAAAATTAACACAAAAATAGAAAATAAAGGCACTAACACTCAAGTTATGATGTTGGATTGGATTCATTCAGCGGAATTTATGGTGTTTATGCTGCTGTCGAACTTCTACTAGACACTGAAATTGACGACAAGAAAATGAAGGGAAAACATGAACATGGTTCAATTTTATTAAGACAAGAGCTAGGCTTACCAGGATTATTGAGCATCGATCAGATAACATATAATTTGTTAGTCTTTTGGGACTTTGTCCCATATTGAAAGTGAGTGAGGGAGGGGGGAGGCTTAACATGTATAAATAAACTCCCTCCCCCTTCCATTTAGTTTATCCAAAATCAAAACAACTATTAACTCTTAGTTACTCATCCTTTGGTGAGTAAGGAAAATACTAAGAGTAGTAAATTTTTTGTGAGTAATTTTGGGATGTATTGATGTAAGGGTTTGAGAGTGTGTGTAAACACTAGTGAGTTGAGTGTTAAGTGTAAACACTTGTAAGTGTTGTTTTTCTTCCTAATAAAAAGGGTATGCAGTAGTCCCGGAGACGTAGGTACAATTTGGTTGAACTCCGTTATCAAGTTTTATGTTGTTTTACTGGCATTCTAGTTGTGTGGAAATAGTCTAATTTCCTAACAATTGGTATCAGAGCCTTGGAGAAGTAAATATGCTCTGTAGTCACCACAGTAGTGGATCTTCTACATCAGAAAACTTTCTTTGGGTGTGTTGAAGCTTGGGGTTAGTATGCTCTGCAGTTGCCACAGGAGTGAATCCTCTGCATCAGAAAACTTGCCTCAGGTATTTTTGGCTACTGAGTGGTGTTATTAAGGAGGTTCTGTCTAAAGAGATTGGGTAGTAAGTGGGAGTAATTATTTGGGTGTATTTACTATTCGTGTGTGTATACAGGTTTGGTTGTGATAAATACATCGTGCACGTAATTTCTGTCTAAGAGGCCGAGTTTTAAGTGGGACCGTTTGTGACTCCTCCGTCTTTTTCTGAGATTTTACGTGGAATGGTAGTACTGTCTCAGGAATCCGTTTGACGGTCTTTCCTGGGTATTACCGAATCGGTTCACTTCATTAGTTATTTACCTCAGAGGAAACTAGAAGCCAGTGGAAGTGATGGCATCAGATGATATGCTCAACAAAATCGATAAGTTCGATGGCACAGATTTCGAATACAAGGAAGATGCATATAGAGGATTATTTTTATCAGAAGAACCAGTTTCTACCGCTCTTTGGAAAGAAACCAGAAAACATGTCAGATGAAGAATGGGTTATTCTTGACAAGCAGGCCCTTAGAGCAATTCGAATGACCTTATCCCGGAATATAGCCTTTAACGTGTTAACGACAAAAACCACAAAAGGCCTTATGGAAGAACTGACGGAGTATTATGAAAAACTGTCAGCAATAAACAAAGTACTTTTGATGCGGTGTTTGTTCAACTTGAAGATGACGGAAGGCACCTCTGTAGATCATCATATCAATAAACTCAACAAAGTCTTGAACCAGATGAGTACAATGAATATTGATCTTGATGATGAAATACAAGCTTTAATACTTTTGTCATTCCTCCCAGAGAGCTGGAGTGCTACAGTCACATCAGTAAGTAACTCAATGGGAACCAACAAGTTGAAATTCAAGGATGTTAGTGGATTATTAATGAAGAAACTAAAAAAAAGAAATAGGTGAAGCCTCATCCTCCTCCGCCCTTACCATAGAATCAAAAGGAAAAAGTAGAGAACGTGAAAAATCTAGATACCGTGATAGATCAAAGGATAGGAGGTCCAAGTCACGGAATCTCACTACTTCTAAAAACTCAAAAAATATTGAATGTTGGAATTGTGGAAACATTGGGCATTACAGAAATCAATGCAAGAATGGTTCGAAGAAGCCGGAGTCGAATAACCAGGAGGCAAGTATAGCTTTCACCTCAGGTGAAGATGATGCCTTAATATGTGCTTTAGAAAACAAGCCAAAGGCATAGATACTGGACTTTGGAGCATCGTTCCATGCAACTTCAGAGAAAGGTCTTCTCGAGAAGTATTTGTCTGGAAATCTCAACAATGTGTATCTTGGTAATGATCAACCCTGCGAGATTGTCAGTAAAGGTGTAGTGAAGCTCAAGCTGAATGGAGCCATCTGGGAGCTGAAGGATGTTAGACATATCCATGATTTGAGAAAGAACTTAATCTCAGTAGGACAATTAGCAAATGAAGGCTACACCATAACCTTCCGTAGTGATGAATAGAAGATGTCAAAGGGAACAATGATTGTAGCACAAGGAAAGAAGAATGGTACTCTCTACCTAACAGCTGGAGCATGTTATTCAATTGAGGTTGCACAAGGGAGTGGAGATTCAAACTTGTGGCACCAGAGACTTGGTCACATGAGTGAAAAAGGAATGAATTTAATGCATTCCTATGGAAAAATATTAGGTCTACAGTCAATAGAACTTGATACATGTGAAGACTGCATTCGTGGAAAGCAGAAGAGAGTTAGCTTTTAAACAGGTAATAGAATGCCAAAGAAGGAGAAACTTGAGCTCGTGTATTCTGATGTTTGGGGGCCAACAACTACCCCATCTATTGGTGGAAAGCACTACTTTGTGACATTCATTGATGATCACTCCCGTAAAGTGTGGGTTTACTTTGTGAGACACAAGTCAGAAGTATTTATTGCTTTCAAGACATGGAAGGCTATGGTTGAAAATGAAACGGGTTCCAAGATAAAGGAGCTCAGAACTGACAATGGTAGAGAATATGAAGACATTAGATTTATGTTACGAGCATGGAATCAGAATGAAAAGAACCGTGCCAGGAATGCCACAACATAATGGTGTAGCGGAGCACATGAATTGAACCTTAACTAAAAGAACTAGAAGTATGTGGATGCAATCAGGTTTACCAAAGCAGTTATGGGAAAAAGCAGTCAACATAGCAGCTTATCTCATCAATCGAGTTCAATCAGTTCCATTGGAGTACAAGATACCAAAGGAGGTTTGGAGTGGAAAAGATGTGAAGCTTTCACACCTCAAGGTATTTGGTTGTACAACATATGTGCATATCAGTGACCAAGGCAGAAATAAACTTGATCCGAAATCTAAGAAATGCACATTTATTGGCTATGACGAGGATGAGTTCGGGTATCGCATTTGGGATGATGAAAACAAGATCATTCGGAGTAGAGATGTGGTCTTTAATGAAAAGTTGATGTATAAAGACCGACATACATCAGAAAAAATCCCTCAGAGAGACCCTATATTTGTTGATATCAGTAATATCCCAAATTCTCCAATGAGGCAAATGGAAGTAAATCCTCAATCGGAGGAATCTGTTGAAGAAGAAGCCCAGCCTGAATCACCATAGACCACCTCTCTTATTTTTAAGTTGAGAAGGTCTTCTCGATCTCATATGTTAAACAGGAGATACTCAGATTATCTATTGTTAACTGATGGAGGCGAGCCTGAGTCTTATAAAGAGACATATCAAACAGAAGAGGTCAGCAAGTGGGAGCTTGCAATGAAAAATGATATGAGATCTTTAATCTCCAATCAGACTTGGGAACAAACAAAGTTACCTAATGGAAAGAAGTCTCTCTACAACAAGTGGGTACATCGGGTCAAAGAGGAATTTAATGGTTCCAAAAGATACAAAGCTCGGTTAGTAGTCAGAGGGTTCCAGCAGAAGGAAGGAATAGCTATATCGACAATTTCTCCCCTGTGGTGAAGCTAAATACCATCAGAACAATGTTAAGTATTGTCGCAAGTCAAGGTCTTCATCTTGAGCAGCTTGATGTAAAGATAGCGTTTCTTCATGGAGACTTGGATGAGGAGATATTTATGCACCAGACAGAGGGTTTCCTAAAGAAAGAAGAAGAGCACCTAGTGTGTAAATTGAAGAAAAACTTGTATGATCTGAAACAAGCCCCAAGGCAGTGGTACAAAAAGTTTGTTAACTTTATACATAGGGAAGGATTCTAGAAGTGCAATGCTGACCATTTTTGTTATATCAAGAGATATCAGTCCAGTTAAATTATTTTGCTACTTTATGTCGATGACATGTTAGTAGTGGGTCCCAATATAGATGATATTAGAAACTTGAAGCAACAATTATCAAAAGAATTTGACATGAAAGATTTGGGTCCAGCTAAGAAGATTCTTGGGATGCAGATCACCAGAAATAGGCAGAGAGGGGAATTGAAGTTATCTCAAGCAGAATACATTAATCGTGTTTTGCAACGGTTTAACATGGCAAATGCTAAACCAGTCAGCACACCCCTTGCCAGTCATTTTCGCCTATCTCAAAATCAGTCACCTCAGACAGATGAAGAGCGAGACTTGATGGCGAAGATTCCTTATGCCTCAGCTATTGGAAGCTTGATGTATGCCATGGTATGTACAAGGCCAGACATAGGCCATGCAGTGGGAGCAGTTAGCAGATTTATGGCAAATCCAGGAAAAATCCACTGGGAAGCAGTAAAGTGGATTTTGAGATATCTTCGAGGCACTACGAAGAAATGTCTGTATTTTGGCACAGGTGAAATAAAAGTACAAGGTTATGTTGACTCAGATTATGCAGGTGAAGTTGACAGAAAAAGAAGCACCACCGGTTACATCTTCACTGTAGGTACAACAGCTGTGAGTTGGATTTCACAGATTCAAAAGATTGTTGCATTATCCACCACAGAAGCTGAGTACATAGCAATAACTGAAGCTAGCAAAGAGATGATTTGGCTTCAGAATTTGCTGTCAGAATTGGGTTTCATGCAGGAAAAGAGTGTGCTATATAGTGACAGTCAGAGTGCAATTCATCTAGCCAAGAATCCAGCATTCCACTCCAGAACCAAGCATATCGGTGTTCGTTATCATTTCATCAGGTCCTTGTTAGAAGATGAAGTGTTAGCACTTGAGAAGATCCTTGGAAGCAAGAACCCTGCAGACATGTTAACCAAGGTGGTGACAATCGAGAAACTGAAATTGTGCGCAACTTCAGTTGGTCTGCAAGAGTGACAAGATTTAGATGAGCTACTGCTTTAACCAGGTGTGAAGACAGATTGAAATCAGTCTTCAAGTGGGAGATTGTTGGAAATCCCATATTGAAAAGAAGAAAGGGAGGGGGAGGCCTAACACCCGGTAATAATTGTATAGGAAAACCCAAGTTACCTCATCAATCTTGTTCTTCGTTTTCCTACTTTTAACTTTTCGATTTCACTAAAAAGAACAAATCTTTAGATGAAAGGGAGAATTTTGAGTGAGATTTCTTGTTGTTCAGCTGGGAATGGCGAGTGCTTTGGAAACATTTTGTGAACAAGCTTATGGAGCAAAGCAGTACCACCTTTGGGGCATATATCTGCAACGTTCTTGGATTGTCTTGTTTTATGCTCCATGTTGTTGCTGCCCATGTTTTTGTTCACAACTCCCATATTGAAGCTAATTGGACAGCCTACAGAGGTAGCAGAGCAGACAGGTTTAGTGGCTATGTGGCTGATACCATTTCTCCTTAGTTTTCCATTTCGGTTCACTTTGCAAAGGTTCTTGCGGAGCCAGTTAAAGACAGGAATCATTGCGTTGATCAGCGGAGTTGCTTTAGCTATCCATGCTCTTGTGAGTTGGGTTTTCGTTTACAAGTTAAGAGTAGGGATTGTTGGGACAGCACTTACTCGATTTGTCGTGGTGGGTTTCGATCTTTGGGATGTTTGGATACTGTCTTTGTGGTGGATGTCCTCTGACTTGGTCTGGTTTCTCTTCTCAAGCTTTCGTAGGCCTTTGGGAATTTCTTCAAAATGTCTTTGGCTTCGGGGATCATGCTTTTGTATGTGCAACTTTCTCTGAATTAATCATATATCTGTATACCAATTCTGAGTATACTGTGAAAGTTGAAGGTGATTGAAATGAGTGCGCTTTTGATCCTTTTTTTCCTTCCTAAGGTTGGAGAATTTCTATTTCAGAGTGTTGATTATAGTTTCAGGATATATGCACAAAGCTGAGGTTGCTGTTGATGCTCTTTCCATCTGGTTAGTCACATCCTCAATAATTGAATCGGTTAAGATCTGTTTAATTTTCAATGCCTTGCTCCTGCTTAAATATTCAACTATTTTGGCCAGTATATCTACCTACGCCTGGGAATCCATGATTACGCTTGGATTTTTGGCTGCAGCGGGGTAAGTATTGCTATAAATGTCCGTTCCTCTCATTCTCAATTTGGAAGGCAAAATGGGATATGGTTAGTAGGAAGACAATTATGACAACATCACTTGGGAATTAGAACCCAGGGGAAGGAAGCATACAATGAGAGGCAAAATTATTAGTTCCGAAAAATAAAAATCCTAATGAGCGATACATAGAAAGTTATAATCCCATATGATCCTCACAAATTACTTTAACAAGGTTTAGAATGACATAGAAGTTGCTATCTTTGGCGCATACATGAGCTCGAGGTGGGTTGAATGCACATGCAAATGAAATTTCAAATCAGGTACATGACACCAGTATGACTACTAATCCAAGCTTTTGTTTCTTGTATGGTTTGATCTGTTCACTTACTTAGTTTAATTATCCAGGATATTTATTGGTTAGTTGGCTTCTTTATACATCTTTAGAGAATGACAAATTCATAAGATGGAAAAATGATCCAGAGAAGCCTTACATTAGAAATTCAATGAAATCAATCATTCCAGACCTTTCCTAAAGTTCTCTAGATTTTGAATTGAAAGCAAGATTTCTTAACAGCTACAGTCATTGTCTAAAGTTTTAACATTTTCCCGTTTAGTACCTGAAATTATTCTCTCCATGATTGGAACAGTTCCTATAAAAAACTAAAATTTTCCTCTTGTGGCCATACATTTTTTACGTTGGGAATTGCTGTTTGTTTTTCTTGCATTGATGTAGTGGCATAAATGCACATCATTAGCATATTTGTTCTAGTCTCCTGTAATAAGTATTGTCAATGCCACTATTTCATAAAGGATTCATTCCTCCATAATAAGAAATTGTTCCAGAAAAAGATATACTAATTGCATCTTACCTTCCTGATCAACTGAGCTGCTTTTTAGTTTTTCCTAGGGTACGTGTTTCAAATCAGCTTGGTGCCAACAATGCAAAAGGTGCAAAATTTTCAGCAACGATTTCACTATTAACCTCCCTTGTGGTTGGTTTATGCTTTTGGTCAGTCATCATAGCGTTTCCTGAGAACCTTGCAACGATCTTCACCTCAAACTCTGCTGTTATTGCAATGGTAAATGAATTGGCAGTCATACTGTCATTAACCGTTCTCCTCAATTGCATCCAACCTGTTATTTCAGGTAAGAATAATAGGAATATGGTTCTTGGAATTTTAAACCAAAGTCCATATAGTCTGATTTGATTGTTATATGTTCCTCTTCAGGTGTGGCTGTTGGTTCTGGTTGGCAGGCATTAGTTGCAGTTGTAAACATTGGTAGTTATTACATTGTCGGGTTACCTCTTGGTATCTTTTTGGGATGGTTGCTCCACCTCGGAATTAAAGTGAGTTTCATCTATTTTTCCTTTTTTGGGTATCATTGGTGTCAAGGCTAGCTTATGCTTAGCTCTGCTGGTCTACTTTCCCAGACCGGTGAAAGGTATAGAACCATGTTGGGTGTGGCGAATAAATTCTCCTCCCATTAACAAAAGGATGAAATTAATATGGGGATTCAAAGAAGAAAAGACTATGAATATCATCTGAAACCTTCTCTAATCTTTTGGTGATTACTTTCAATTATCTTTTACAGTATCTCAAATGCCTACTTACTAGACCTAATATAGCATTTGATAGATTTGTGAATAACACTGGAATGAGAACTTTAACTAAAACCTGCTGTTAGGAGTAAAGCACACAGAGGAGGAGATTGGATAGTCTATACACGGAGAAACAAAGATAGAGACAGATGGTAGTGGTAGAGTTATAGTTACATATGGATAGTAGTAGTTAGATATCAATAAACCTTATCAGGTAGTTAGCGGTAGATAGATCAAGAGTTAGATACAAGTTAGAAGTAGAAGAATAAAGAGATATAAGAAGTAGAGTTTACGAGGGAAGAAGGCGGAGAGCAGTTAGACAGTTATTCTCGAAAGCATTCCTGAGATTGTAAGGAATTGTCCCTTGTCAAGAAGGTTTTCCTTCTTGTTTCTTGAATAATATTGAGCGACTATTCTTAATCTACTGTGTTCTAAACGCATCAGCCTTTTAAGTTAATCGGTACCTAACAAATTTGGTCCGACCTGCTGGATCCGACATGGAGGCGCGTGTAGGAAAGTTGGAAGACTTGGTTGCCAGAATCGAGAGATCTATGGGGGAGCAAGTTGCAGACTTAACGGAAGTCAAGAATGGCATGGGCCGTTTGGAAGCCCTCTTGACCCACTTGATGCAACGACAAGGGTCAAGCAACAAAGCATCTTCGAAGGCCAGCGAAGAGGAGGACGTTGAAAGTGAGAAGGACCCTGAGAGTCGACCTTGGGTCAAGAAAGTCGAACTCCCTATCTTCGGCGGAATGGATCCGTTAGGTTGGGTGGCTCGAGCAGAGAAGTTCTTTGAGGTCCACCGCGTCAAGGAGGAAGAAAAGATGTGACTAACTTTCATCAGCATGGAAGGGGCGGCGGTGCACTGGTTCTGCTTCCTTCACAAGAAGAGTCCGACTTTGACGTGGAACACGCTCATTCCCACTCTGCTGCAGCGTTTCGGAGAGGGCAATCAGGGAAACGTTTACGAAAGGCTAATGTCCATGCAGCAAGAAGGGTCGGTGGAGGAATATCTGCGGGCATTTGAGATGTTGGTGGCACAAATACCCTAGGCTTTGGAGGAGCAGCTGTTGGGATATTTTTGGGTGGCCTCAAACCGGAAGTGAGGTGTCAGGTCCGATCAATGCGGCCTACTACGGTCCTACATGCCATGGAAATCGCTCGCGATATTGAGGACGAAATGCAGGTGTTGTATGGAGGGAATTCTCCCACGACTGGACTTTTTGCGAATCGCATATAGGCAGGCGGTAGCATAGTCCCCAAAGTTCAAGGAATAATGACTATTGGAGGGCCGGGTAGAGGGGCAACGAGTAATGACCAAGAAAGATCACTGGAGGAATGGAGCGGAGATTCTACAACTCGAACCGTAGCGGGTCGTCGGTGGGGTCCAATTCGCATAATGGGATTTATGGGAACACAGGGTCACGCAACAACCGTGGGACCAGGCAACTTCCCTATCCAGAATTTTTAAAGAGGAAGGAGGAAGGGAGATGTTTTCGTTGTGGTTTGCCTTTTGGTTCGGGACATAAATGTCCAGAGAAAAGCTTAAGAGTGACCATCCTAGGAGAAGATGAAGAGGCGGTTTCAGAGGTAGAAGAAGGTTTGGACGCCAACGACATGTCAGGAGAGGTCGCTGAGGAAGTTCATTGCAATTGGATGGAACTCTCACAAGTGTCAGCCGATGGATGGACTCAACCCAAAACCACGAGCTTTGTGGGAGGATTAATGGAACACCTGTGGTGGTGTTAATTGATAGTGGTGCTAGTCACAACTTCGTGTCCAAAGAGGTGGATTTAAAACAAGGTTGAAAAGTGCAGTCCACGATAAGTTTTGGAGTAAGGATGGTGAATGGTCTGAAACAAGAGTCTCAAGGTTACTGCCAAGGTTTAATTATGGAAATGCAAGGTTATGTTTTGGGAATGACTTGGCTGGTTTCGTTAGGGGAGGTGCAGCATAATTGGAAAGATCTTTCCATGAATTTTTCACATTTGGGATCAACAGTCACGGTGAAAGGGGATCTTAATCTTTCTAGATCTTTAATTTCCACCAAGGCATTAAGGAAGATAGCTGAAATTGAGGCAGCGGTGTTGGTATTCTTTGGCTCAGAGAAACTCAATCGTGGATTCAACAACATAGGAGAATCGCTCGACTACTTTCATTAGCAGCAATTAAAGCAGGTGCTGGCCGAATTTTAGTCAGTTTTTTCACATCCGATAGGCCTTCCTCCTAACCGACCAGTTGATCATAAAAGCCCAATTAAGGCTGGGGTGGATCCAATTAACGTGAGACCTTATCATTACCCTCATTTACAAAAAATGAGATCTAGAAACAGGTT
The DNA here is from genome assembly GCA_026546855.1 of Erythroxylum incrassatum. Taxonomy (NCBI): domain Eukaryota; kingdom Viridiplantae; phylum Streptophyta; class Magnoliopsida; order Malpighiales; family Erythroxylaceae; genus Erythroxylum; species Erythroxylum incrassatum. The sequence goes on along the minus strand of JANVCL010000136.1, from coordinate 13,632 downwards.
TCGGAAATGCTAGCTTCTGGGGTTATCAGGCCTAGCAACAGCCCATATTCAAGTCCGGTAATTCTCGTGAAGAAGAAGGACAGTAGTTGGTGGTTTTGTGTTGATTATCGAGCTTTGAATAAAGCCACCATACCGGATAAATTTCCCATACCCGTAATTGAAGAACTCTTGGATGAATTGTTCGGAGCCAAATATTTCTCAAAAATCGATTTACGGATAGGGTACCATCAAATACGCATGAGTGAAGAGGACATTCCCAGGACAGCTTTTCGGACACACCATGGCCACTACGAATCACTCGTCATGCCATTTGGTCTTGAAATAATTAAATCGTTAATTAATTTGCAGACTATCCACAAATTTTTCTTCGCGCAAGTAAATAAAAGATCACAACTGCAAAATAACGAAGACACGACGTTTGGTAACGTAGTTCGGTATACTTTGCCTACGTCTGCGAGGCCCTCACTCAGATTAATTACTTCCACTGTAGTTCACAAAAATTACAAAAGATTGATCTATCCCATACGACTCAATCTATGTAATCGACCCACAACCTAACTACCCGTGAAAGATTTTCACGCCACCGACTCGTATTAACCTTGTCAAAAGATTTTTCTAACTATTCTTACTTGAGAATAAAAACAAATAAACCAAGAAATAACAATTTTCCAGTTCTGAAATTATACAACAGTATAACCAAGTTGCTCCACCAAAGAGTCACGCAGCCTTCAACAATAATCCTCTTTTGTGCAGCAACTAATCAGACACTTTCAAGAGTCCAAAAAAATCTCCAACTTCGCATACAACGTCGAATGCTTTTTAGAGATAAAACCACTGAAAAACACTGCTCAAAGTCACCAACAAAATCAGCTAACCAATAGAGGATCAAAAGACAAATAGAGCAGTAGTCAAATACATCTAGCAATCTACGACTTCTTTTTCACAAAAATTCAGAACATGTACGCAGCCACAAAACTAGCACACACCTTTCATGTTAAAAATCACGTGAGCTACCAAGAACTACATCAAACACACACACTGCTAGGTTTTGATAGAATCTATGTCAAATTAGGACTCTCCGAGATTCAGTCCAACAAATACTCTGCTTATATGGTATAATATCTCCAAGTCTAATTCTATGCTATATCCAATACCGAAATTGCAAATTAAAAAACCTAATTCTGAACACAATCTCCAACACACAATTACTAATTTAAAGCAAATCTTCAAGATATATGGTATGTCCCATATCCAATAAAAATGCCAAAAATAAAAATAGGATATATGAAAAATAAATCCTAACAATCTCCCTTTTTTTGACATTTTTGTCTTAACATCAAAGCCAGCACACAAGTAGCCAGAACAAGATAGATGCTCCCCCTTAATTCAATATGCAAGTACATGTGCCACCATAATTTAGCTCAAAGTCAAAACCAACCAAAAACCATATCCGAACAGCACCAAGCTAACCAAATCAATTACAATGGACCAACCAAATGAGAAAAATGACAAAGCTTATCTGTGTAATGTCTCCCCCTTTGAGACAAGATATGACAAAAAAGATTAATGAGCACCCGGAGACTGAAGGACGCGGTGCTTCAATTTTTGAACAACCTCGGTTGTAGCTTGTAATACACCTTCAATGCGCTTCAGCTCAGAAAATAAAGCAGCATTTGGATGAATGGTGGAGGGACCCGAAACATCTGAAGGGCTCGAAGCAGCATATGGTAAGTCCACCACCCGTGGTTGCCGAAAGATTCGCGGGAAAATATTCATTAGAGAAACAGGTTCGAAGATGCTCGATTCAAGCCTGGGTACTCCATTGGAATACAAATATTGTGAGATTAAACAAGGAAAATATAATAGAGAGTGAGGCTTACTCTCAATAGACAGCATTGAATCCACAATGTGTCAGCCAAGATTGAATCAGACACCCGTGCCAATAGCGTAAAAAATCTTGGCTTGGGCCTGATATATGGTCACCACATGAGTACTAGGCATCCAGTTGGTGATCATCAGCTTGAACAGAACAAAATATTTCTGTGAAAGCATGGAAGAGCGAAAAATAGACGTCGATGGCCAAACAGTGAGCTTCCCACCAGTTAAGATCATGGCAAGTTGATCGGTGGTAATTTCCCAATCATCATCATAAAGAGAATCACCAACCACATTATCAAATCTCAAAAACATATTCAGTCGACGAGCATCAAAACCAATGACTCTCCCCCTCACATACACAACACCAAAGTAGTTGCATTAACATTCAGAATATCACTAGACAGATTATAATAGAACTCCTTTACCAGGTCGGAGTCATAATGTTGAGGAAGCAGGGAGGCATGAAGCAAGACCCGTTCAGAAAGAAGTATGTGTAGTCCCTGATTACGAAATTCATCGAAGTTAATGAGTCGATCCATGACAACCCCGGTATCTGACAATATACGCCATTTTTCCCCAGCAACTGAAGTGAAAAACTTGAAGGAAATGACTCTATCCACTGGTAATCTAACATCAAGATGACATCTAGGTGGGCAGACTGATTTGGTACTTTTCATCTTGAACCGCTTTCTAGGAGTTGGAGGAGGGGCCGGTTATGGGACTGAATGAGACGAAGGAGGTGCATCAGATGCTGATGAAGACTCTTCAATCAAAGCCTCAATTACGCGATCAACATCAGGATCATTTTGATCAGGAACATCTGGTATGTCAATAGGGATTGTCGAAGAAGATCCAACTCCTGAAAAGCTTCCACTAGACCGGGAAGGGACTGCAAGCGACTGGAGCGTCGCGTAAGAGCTACTGCCTTTTTCTCCGAAGCTGAATAGAGCACCTGTTCTTTCTTTTTGCCCATACTGCAGTAGTCACAAATCAGAAGCAACAGCATAGAAATTCTACTAACCAGAGATCAGCCCACTCAGTATGGACTCCGGCAGAAAAATCCAAGTTCCAGAGTTCACCATAAAATGTTCAATCCACAATCAGCTAGAACAACAATAAAAAAGAACAGAGTCTTCCAGATAGCTTCAGCTCAGATTCAACACAGAACAGTTCAGTATAGTGAAAGCTCACGAAATTAGACAGGACTCCAACCAGAAATCGCAAATCCAAGAACACCCAAAGAACGGACCTTCAACTTCAACCACACAGATAGCTCAACAGTCAATAAGGAAGGAATGAGACCGATTACCAGACAAGAATCACCACCGAGAGTTAGGGAGAACAGATGTCGATGGAAGAGAAGCAACCCACCGAAATATCTCAGCAAAAAGGAGCGTTACCCACACCTTGAAAACTTGAGAAAGATGCTAACAGTGGAGAGACTAACATGGAAAGCACCTACCAACGATGAAGAGAGGACGTGAATATGCAAGGAAGAATTGAAGAGAGGAGCCCAAAATGGAGGAAAAAGGTCAACGGTAGGCTTAGAGAAGTGAGACAAAAGACACAAACAAATTAGGGATTTAAAAACCTCAAAAATAGACGCTGCATTTTTCCCTTTTTTTAAAATTTCTTTTTCTTTTTTTTAAATACAAGAAGAACAAATAAAGAAAACAGAAATTATCAAGGGAGGACACATAGTCCCAAAGCTCCTCTAAGTTGCTCAAACCTTACCGCATCAATAATAGGTTTTGTGAAAATATCCGCTAACTGTTTCTCGGTAGACATATGAGATAAAATCACCATCTTGCTTTCAACAAGTTCTCGAATAAAATGATGTCGAAGATCAATGTGTTTCGTGCGCGAATGCTGAACCGGATTCTTTGAAATATCGATCGCACTCTTGTTGTCACATAGAATTGTTAATTCTTTGTGATCAATCCCATAATCTTTTAACATTTGCTTCATCCAAAGCAACTGTGAGCAACAACTGCCTGCAGCTATGTATTCAACTTCAGCGGTCGAAATTGAGATTGAATTTTGTTTCTTGCTGTACCACGAAATCAAATTATTCCCCAAAAAGAAACAACCTCCTGAAGTACTTTTGCGATCATCTAAGTTTCCAGCCTAATCTGCATCGCTGTATCCAGCTAGATAAGATGTAGAATCTGATGTATACCAAATTCCAAAATCTGATGTTCCACTCACATATCTAAAGATTCTTTTGGCAGCTATCATCAGATTCTACATCTTATCTAGCCGGATATAGTAATGCAGATTGGGTTGGAAACTTAGATGATCGCAAAAGTACTTCAAGAGGCTGTTTCTTTTTGGGGAATAATTTGATCTCATGGTACAGCAAGAAGCAAAATTCAATCTCACTTTCGACCGCTGAAGCTGAATACATAGCTGCAGGCAGTTGTTGTTCACAGTTGCTTTGGATGAAGCAAATGTTAAAAGACTATGAGATTGATCAAAAAGAATTAAAAATCCTATGTGATAGTAAGAGTGCGATTGATATTTCAAAGAATCCTGTTCAGCATTTGAGCACGAAGCACATTGATCTTCGACATTCATTTTATTCGAGAACTTGTAGAGAGCAAGACGGTGATCTTATCTCATGTATCTACTAAGAAGCAATTGGCGGACGTTTTCACAAAACCTCTTGATGCAGCAAGGTTTGAGCAACTTAGAGGAGGTTTGGGATTATGTGTTCTCTCCCATTAATTTATGTTTCTTATTAGTTGTTTATTTGTATATATATAAAAAAAAAGAAATACGCATCATCTGTTTTAGGGGGTTTTAAAATCCCTAAATTTTTTGTCTTTTGTCTTACTTCTCTAAGCCTACCGCTGACCTTGTTCCTCCATTTTGGGCTCCTCTCTTCAAATCTTCCTTGCATATTCACGTCCTCTCTTCATCGTTGGTGGGTGCTTTCCAAGCTTTCATCGTTGGTGGGTGTTAATCTCTCCACTGTTAGCATTTTTCTCAAGCTTTTAAGGTGTGGGTAACGTTACTTTTTGCTGAGATATTTCGGTGGGTTACTTCTTTGCTGTCGACATCAGTTCTCCCTCTTCTTCGGTGGTGATTTTTGTCTGGTAATAGGTCTTATTCCCTCCTTATCGACTGTTTAGCTATCTTTGTAGTTGAAGTTAAAGATCCGTTCTTTGGGTGTTCTTGGATTTGCGATTTTTGGTTGGAGTCTTGTCTAATTTGGTGAGCTTTCACTATATTGAACTGTTCTGGGTTGAATTTGAGCTGAAGCTATTTGGAAGGCTCTGTTCTTTTTGATTGTTGTTCTGGCTTATTGGGGATTGGACATTTTGTGGTGAATTCTGAAACTTGTTTTTTTTAATGTTGGATTCCGTACTGAGTAAGCTGATCTCTGGTTATTAGAATTTATGTGCTATTGCTTCTGATTTGTTACTACTGCAATATGGGGAAAATAAAAGAACAAGTGATCAACCCTGTTTTGGAGAAATCTTCAGTAGTTCCTACGCGACGCTCCAGTCGCTTGCTTATTGGGGAAGGTATTGTTAGGAGTAAAGCACACAGAGGAGGAGATTGGATTAGTCTATATACGGAGAAACAAAGATAGAGACAGATTGTAGTGGTAGAGTTATAGTTACATATGGATAGTAGTAGTTTGATATCAATAAACCTTATCAGGTAGTTAGCGGTAGATAGATTAGAAGTAGAAGAATAAAGAGATATAAAAAGTAGAGTTTACGAGGGAAGAAGGCGGAGAGCAGCTAGACAGTTATTCTCGGAAGTATTCCTAAGATTGTAAGGGATTGTCCCTTGTCCAGAAGGTTTTCCTTCTTGTTTCTTGAATAATATTGAGCGACTATTCTTAATCTACTGTATTCTAAACGCATCAGCCTTTTAAGTTAATCGGTACCTAACACCTGCGGTTAGAGCAATTCTCTTTGTAAAAATTTACGTTTCTTGGTGAATGCACAGGGTATTTGGGCTGGAATGTTGACTGGTACAGTAGTTCAGACGTTCATACTGACAATCATCACCATCGGATGTGAATGGGAGAAAGAGGTGAGTATCTTATATAATTTTTCATCGAAGATATGACCTTCAATGTTCTGGATTCAAACAATTCATAGTTTCTTATACAAATGTGTTTGCAGGCAGAAAAAGCTCACATCCACCTGGCAAATGAAGCATCTTTTCTATAGCACTTTCCACATTTATAACTAATAAACCGTCAAGGAACAAGTTCTACAGTTGACCGTTTTTTCTCTGATCTGAACCGCCCCTGTTGCCCCCCAACTCGACAAACCGTTCCCGACAATAACTAAACCGTCCGTATTTCTTATTTTAACCAAAGCTTTGGTCTCTTTCTCTGTCGTCTCAATTGTCTTAAACTTTGTCCGGTTAATCAACTCCCACAGCTCATCGTGTCTCTTCCTGTTCGCAAATAACATGAACAGCCTTTCTTTACAACTTTCTAATTTTCTCAATATACTCAGTAACTGAATCAACTCGTCGGGGCTCAAGCTCGGGACTCTGTCACCCAGTTCCGTCGCTCGTAGATAGATTTCTCGCTGAACTAACCTGTAATCCTCGCCCACCAATCTGACCACCTTGTATACTAAATTGTTCCTCTGAAGATGCAATGACTCTGGAGCCTCACATGTTCTTTCGACGAAATCTACAAGAATATCTAACTGTCCCAGCAAATCTTTACTCGATAAAGCTAGAATCTTTTCTTCTTTAACGTTTTTCCCAGCATCGGAGCTCAAGTAGTATCCTAAAAATCTTGAAACCATTAGGTTTTGTTCTATAACAGCTGCGTACCATCTGACCCATGATGATAATTCCCAGGATTCAGAGTCCGAATCTCTGCGAAACTGTGTCAGGTTAAGGAAATTTCTGCCACCAAAAGAGGGATAAACGGAGAACTGGTCTTTAAGGATAGGAGAACCATTTATAATGATGTAATGGATCGTGAAAAGGGATTTTAATGCAACGGACGCATCCTTCGTCCCATGCAACCGGTCCATGAGCGCTCCAATACAAGTGGATGCAGTGAGATGAGAGCCGAAGCCAAAGGAGAGGACGGAAGCTACTCGCTTATCAGACGGTGGAGTAGACACGCCGTGTGGGGCGGCGCGTAGGACGGCGATGTGTAATCTTGCCTTGGCCCTTTTTGTGGACAGATTTGCCTTAATAATTGAGGCCGTGTCCTTCAGGATGCCCTCCAAAGCTCTCGGTTTCTTCCTTTGGTCCATGGAAATGGGTATACGCTAGAGAGAGAGAGAGAGAGAGAGAGTGAAGGGCGACGAGTGCACTAAACCGATGGGAATGAACGTTAATTAAGAATGTAATTTTGGGTTTTACTAGGCAATGATTGTTCCTATTCATAACCAAACATACATGGGAAGCATGTTTCAGTAATTATATATAGTTAGTTGTGATACTACAAGCTTGGCGCGTCAATCGGTGTATGGTCAGCCACGCGTCGTTTACGCTTGGTCGAGCCCAAGGTTGCTATTCAATGCGTGTTTAGTATATAGTCCATGCTAAGTAAAGTCTCTCCAATCGTAATCTTACAAGAGTCCAAGGGAGAATCAAAATATGCGTGTTTAGTATATGGTCCATCCTCCCTATGTACGCTTAAAAGAGGTTTCGTGTATATTGTCTGTAACTCGACATAAACTAGCGGAAGAGGCAAGAGATGAGCATAGACTTTTCTCTGTTGTATAGGTATTTTGTAAAGGTGATTTTTTTTCAAAGCTTAATAACAACAATCATGTCTTTCAATCTAAGTATTCTTGATGTTATTTTATTATTCGTATATGATTTATCAGGATGCATATCATGTTATTGAACGATCTTGTAATTTGCTTCCATTGATAGATAGTTTCTATATATGTTACTAACCATGTTTTAATAGGTTATATTGTCCTTAAATAGGTTAAATTTTTGGATTAAAAATTATAGATTAAATATTTTAAGGTTTTAGAAGAATCCTCAAGTTTAATTTACATGACATCTTAAGATTTTATATTGATTCTTGTGATTAAGTCATGCAGTTGGTTAATAATTGTACTAAAGTTAGTTATTAATTGATTTTGTCACTTGTTATTGACTAATTATACCTATTAATGCATTTAGGAACAATAAGAAATTAAAGTCATTGAAGTTTTTATAATTGGTTATTCTTCACATTATATGGTAAATCTAGCAATGTACTTGATACTCGATCGGTCATCTTCATCTAAAAAACAAGTTGAATTTAGAGATTATATAATAATGAGGATAAGGATTCTTATAGTCAATATGTTCTTAACAAGGCTTATCAAATTTTAGGCAATCAAATTGTCTTAAACCAAGTCTATACCATTCGTAGAAAACTTTTATATCGACTTGTAATCTCATTTACGCGAGAGGGGAGAAATAATAGGATTGCAATTTATAGCTACAATATTACCTCCTAAATCATATTGTAGTTCATTAGCTTCAACTTCCACAATAAATTCCTACCTTGCCCAATTATGGGACCTGACTGCCCATTGGTCATTTTCAGAATAAATGTACAGATGTGTCATAGGAACAACATATCTTTTTTCTACAAAGGAAGCAGTTGAAAGGCGATTACACTCTCTGACTTCCATCACATTTGGAGCAGAGTGCCCCCCGAGTCTTTCAGAGATCTATTTTGCTAAAACAGAAGAGGTATACTATAGCACTCCACTTCCGCATGACCCGAACCCGACATTGTTGGTGATATCCGAGTCCGTGCCCCGCGAGGGTGGCATGCTACAT
>JANVCL010000135.1:153772-176530 GCA_026546855.1 Erythroxylum incrassatum | reverse complement strand
GTCTCACTATTTTCACTCAATCTGCCTCTATAAATTTCAGATAGCTTCAATTTTTTGTGGAGATGTAGAAAAAAGTCTTACGAATCCAATGGTTCAATAATCACGTCATTTGGAGGTCTAGAGAGGAAGTTATGGCCAAAAGACTCCAACACGTTTATGCCCTCACTTGTAATGTACATGTCTCAGTATGAATGCCATAACATTTTCTACAGATGTTGTATTGACTTGATTTTTGGACCATTGAGAAGAGAACTTCGAGATCTACAACTTTCATGAAGACCTTAAGAGCCAATTCTATCGTCTACATTCTATATCGTCTCACTTTTACATCGTCTCATTTCCATCTTTCACTTTTCCATCATTCACTTTTCGATCGTCTACTTTCTTCCATCTGCTTTTTATCGTCTACTTTCTTCCGTCTGCTTTTTAGCGTCTACTTTCTTCCATCTACTTTTTATCGTCTACTTTCTTCTGTTTTTATCGTCTACTTTCTTCCGTCTACTTTTTTTTGCCCAAAACATAACCACTTATAAGGATCATAACTTTTGACTTCGATATCCAAAATTTTCATACTATATACCGTTGGAAAGATAAAAGAATGCTTTACAACTTTACAGAAGGCAACTTTGCCAAAATATATTTATATCAATCCCAAATTTGCCCCTAAAGTCCAAAGACGAACTTCCCATTCATACACCATCATACTGCACCAAATTCTTAACTTCATGACAACTTTTGAGATTCTTAGAGATAGAATTGAAATTTGATGTCTTAATAAGAAATGGAGCCATACGTTTCTAGTTTAATCCAAATAAAGAATCATCTTGTTTGGACAACTAAAGGAGAAGTTATGGCTAACAGACCGAAGCATACTCAGAGAACATTTTCCAGATCACTACCAATTTTATTTATAAATCTTTCCTTATCACAACTCATACCAAGATCACTCTTTCTACTCCTTATTTTCAATAAAATCACATTTAATATCAATTATACCTGGTAATTGTCAATGAATGCATGTGCCACTTTTTATACGAAAACATTCCATATTTATATGCATATATGCTAACATGATGCATGAACAAGAAAATACATTGTCTTAGTTTCTCTTTAAGCTCGCTTGTACTGAAATTTTAGGTCTTAACCCTTAATATGGGGACGGGATGTTACATTTTTCAATCAGCAAACATGGTTAGGAAATTGTTTGGAGATGAACCCTTGAGGTTGTTCCATTAGGACTTCACAATCAAGCTCACTATAAAGAAATGCATTCTTTACGTCAAGTTGCCATAGCTTCCAACTTCTAAAGGCAGCAAATGAAAAAATTGATCTCACAATCACCATTTTTGCTATTGAACTGAAAGTTTCCTCGTAGTCATGTCCATAACTTTGAGAGAACCCATGAGCAACTAGACGGGCTTTGCATCTGTCAATTATACCGTCCAACTTCTTTTTCAATCAATAGTTACAAGTGATTGGATTGTAGTTTTCTGGCCTTGGTACAAGTTCCCATGTATAATTCTTTCTCAAGGCTTCAATTTCTTCTTGCATTGCTGTTTCCCATTGTTGACAGCCTTTAGCTTCTTCATAACATGTCAGTTCTTCTCCATATGATGCTCCAACAAAGAAGCATGAGGTCACAATGCAGTGATTCAATTGTACTTCATAATCTTTGAGGTATTCTGGTTGCTTTTTCTCTCGGACTAATCTTCTAATTATTTGTTCACCATTTTCTGAGGTTGAAGAATCCATCGTTGGGACAGGAGATTCATCATTTCCTTATGAATTAGTTTCAGGGAAGAATGATGAATTATATTGACTATCATCAGGTGAGCACTCTTTAAATCAGATTTTTGGGTTGTACAACAAGATGATACCTCATCAAATACAACATCTCTAGACATCACAAACTTTTTGGTTTCTGGATCCATACACTTCCATCCTTTCCTGCTTGATTCATAACCAACAAAAACACATTTCTTTGCTTTCGGGTCAAGTTTAGTTCGATTAGTTTTAGGAATATGAACATAGCAAATTGAACCAAACACTCAAAAATAACTAACATTAGCCTTCAGATCATACAATAATTCAAAAGGAGCTTTCTCTTTACCTGGCCATGGAGGTAAACAATTTATCACATGCCATGCACATAAAAAGGCTTTTGCCCAAAGCTCACAAGGAAGGTTCTTGTCATGTAACCATGAAAGACTTGTCGAAGCAAGATGTGCCAACTTCCTTTCTGCAACTCCGTTTTGCTAAGGGTTATTAGGACATGTTATTTGTCTTTGAATCCCATTTTTCTCACAATATTGAAAGAAGTCAGCTGACATAAATTCTTCACCGTTATCGCTCCTCAGACACTTTATTTTCTAGCTACACTCCTTCTCTGCAATATTGTTGAATTCAATGAACTTGGAGAGTGCTTCACTTTTCTCTTTCAAAAAGTATACCCAAGTGAATCTTGAATAATCATCTACCAATATCATCGCATATTGATAGCCACTACAGTTTGCTGTTCTTGTTGGTCCCATTAAATTTGTATGCACCAATTCGAATGGATTTGATTTGCAGTTAGATGAACTTTTGAAAGGAAGGCGATGTGATTTGCCGTATTGACAGCCTTGACAAATCACTTCTTTATGTACATTTTTCAGAGTTGGTAAGCCATCTATCAACTTCTTTAAGGAGATTTGTTGTAGCATTTGATAGCCCAAATGCCCCAATCAAGCATGCCATATTGCTTCATTATCAGTCTGACTTGTTTTCTTTACATATGCCTCCCCAACTGACATGACAAAAAGAGAGCCTTTCTTCTTACTAGAAAGAACAACATCGGCTACAACATTTTTCATATTATCAAGCACTTTCACATCATTAGGACCAAACAATACATACTCTCCAGCACTGGTAATTTGAGATACTGAAACTAAATTCTTCTTCAAACCTGGAACATGATAGACGTCATTTAGTTTGATGTTTGTATTAGCAACACTAATCTTCACAACACCTTCCTTCACTACTGGATAGGTGGAGTTGTCAGCTGTAACTATCATTCTTTCTCCATTATGTTGTCGTAGCTCCGAAAATAATGAGTCATCGCTAGTCACATGGTGCGAGCAACCAGAATTGATGATCCATTCTTCCTTGAAATCAACATAGTTAATGTGAGATTGGTCTGATGTTGATTTAAGAGTAGCCTCGTCTTTTCTTACAACTGCTTCAATAGTGAAACATTGCTCCCACTTGGGCTGATCGTCTTCTTCTTCATCTTCACAAACAACATTTGCTTTGGATATCTTCACACGAAAATTTCTCCTAATGCGTCCAAGCATCCCACATCGATGGCACTTGATAGATCTGTTACTTTGTGGAGTGTTGCCAGTAGCTTTTCTCCTGTAAGTACCTTCTTCTCGATCACCTTCGTTTGATCTTTCTTTAAATAAAAGGACGACATCATTTTCATAATTGAAATTCTTGGCCATTTGCTTGGCCAAAGCTTTTTGATTAGACAACAAGTTCTCCAATTCTTCAACTGATGGTTGGTTTGCCCATCCTTAAATGGAGGTGATATATATTAGGAAAGGAATTACATTGATGTATTGCAATTATCTTTGCCTATTTTAGATTATTCCTTTTCCATGTAATTAGCTAGAATTATGCCATAGATAGTGTAGTTAGTGACCGTTGTTTGTGTATAAATTAGACACTCACGTTAATAGAAGGAATTCATTCTGGCCATTCTATTTTATCGTCATCTTACATATATCTTCCTCTTATCAATTTGAGATGGTATCAGAGCACTACTAGGGCTCTTGAAATTCATCACTCGTTCTTCCTCTTTACATAAATCATGTCCTCTGTCGACAAAGAATCTTCCATCGCCAAAAACACCTCCAAAAAGAGTGTGGATCCATCACATCCGTACTATGTACACCACTCTAATCAAGCTGGGCATTTGCTCGTTCCCACTAAATTAAACAGCACAAATTACCAATCATGGAGCCAATCCATGGTTCATGCTTTGACTGCCAAATATAAAATTGGCTTCATCGATGGCACAATCGATCCACCCTCTCCAGATGGTGACGCAGCAGAGTTCACCCTTTGGAAACAATGCAACAACATGATCTTATCGTGGCTTACACATTCTGTCGAGGCCGACATTGTAGAAGGTATTGTACATGAAAAAACAGCGCGAGAGGTTTAGGAAGACCTACGCGACCAGTTTTCACAGAAACATGCTCCAGCAATATTTCATGTTCAAAAATCAATTGCTACTATTTCTCAAGGATCAATGACCGTGACAGCCTACTACACAAAGATCAAGGCGTTATGGGAAGAACTAGACACATATCTCACACATGTCGTATGCAACCAAGAAAAATTGCACAATGACCAGAAGGAAGAAGATAGGCTCATGCAGTTCCTTATGAGCCTAAATGAGACATTCAAAGCCGTCAGATCGAACATTCTCATAATGAATCCACTCCCCAATGTCCGCCAAGCATATTCACTGCTCATCCAAGAAGAGACACAGCGACAGGTAACATCAGACACATCTTAATCTTTTTCAATCGCTGCTACTGTGTAGGGAAAGGCGAACCCCTCAAAAACATCCAAAGAAAAAATATGTGACCACTGTCATAAATTTTGGCATCTCATTGATGAATGTCGGACACTTAAATTTTACTGCAAATTTTGTGATAAGAAGGTTCATACGGAGGACAGATGTAGACTAAAAAATGGGGGTTCCCGTCCTGCGCAACAATCGCGTGGGGCAAAGCGCAATAACGCACCAGCAACTAATCTGGAAAATACTTCGCTTGAAGCAGACGGTAGCTCCACCAATTCATTGCATGGTTTTCCCCCAGAATACCTCCTGCAATTGGCTCAAGCTCTCAATTCACTCAATCAAAGTCACAAATCCTGTAATTGCGATATTTATGCTAACGCCGCAGGTTTGTTTACAATACCTACTGCCTTTGTAAATTCAACCTTCATTAATTCCTGGATCTTAGATAATGGCGCGACAAACCACATCACACCACACCTTTCCCTCCTATCGCACACAAGCACACCCCAAACTTTAGTTGTTAATCTGCCGAATAATGCCACAGCAAACATAACACACACAGGCACTGCAGTCTTTAATCGTGATTCTCACCTTAAAAATGTATTATGTATGCCTTCATTTAACCTCAGTTTAATGTCTGCCAGTAAACTTACCCGTGACCTTAACTGTTCCATTACTTTCTTTCCAGATTCATGTGTTTTGCAGGACTTGGCTACGAGGAGGACGATTGGATCGGGTAGGCAGCAAAGCAGTCTATATCACATGTTCTCACAAGTCACGCCTCCTTCCTCTCACCAAGTCTCTCGCTCGTCCAACCTTTGGCATGCTCGACTCGGTCATATTTCCATTTCTAGACTCAAATTCCTTTCTCCTTTAACAAATGTCAACCTTAATGATGGTTCAAATCATACTTGCACCATTTGTCCATTAGCAAAGTAAACAAGACTTCCTTTTCCTCATAGTTCTATTTCTACAAAATTCCCATTTGAACTTATTCACTATGACATTTGGGGACCGCATAAAACTCCAACTCATTCAGGGGCTCGTTTTTTCTTAACCATCATTGATGATCACACTCGCTGCACATGGTTGTTCCTTATGAAAAATAAATCTGAGACACAAGCCCTTTTGCTAAAATTCTTCACTTTCGTTCAAACACAGTTCCATACCGCCGTAAAAATCATGTGGGTTGACAACGCTAATGAATTTTCATCCCTACAATCACAACTTCAATATCTTAGAATAGAATTACAGCAAACTTGCATCTACACTCTACAACAAAATGGAGTCGTAGAGCACAAACATCGTCACATACTTAATGTGGATCGATCATTAGCCTTTCAATCAAATATACCTTTGGTTTTTTGGGGGGAATGTGTACTCACATCAATATATCTCATAAATCGAACACCCTCGCCACTGCTTTCCAATAAAACACCTTTCGAAAAATTATACAGTCGTCTGCCTACTCTTCATCATCTGCGAGTGTTCGGATGTCTGTGTTTTGCCACAGTTGTCCAGACCAAACAAAAATTCGATCCACGTGCCACACTTTACGTCTTCATCGGTTATCCATCTGGGAAAAGAGTTACAAACTCTTTGACTTAAAATCTAAGAAATTCCTGATTAGCCGCAACGTTGTCTTCCATGAAAGCATTTTCCCATTTCAAAATAACTCATCCATTCCAACTCCATTCGCAGATTTGCCAACGGATTCTACACCTCTATTGCCCAATCTGTCCTATGATCCTTCTTCATCCACACTCCCAGATTCAACTTCTTCATTATCCACTAACTCTGATAATCCTACTTTGCCATATACACAACCAGTCGACCCACAAACACAGCCGTCCGAACCTACTACCACTCCCACTTCTCCTTCGGTAGACGTCAACTGTTCCGACCTTCCTCCACCACGGCATTCCCTTCAAGACAAACAACCTCCTACTTGGCTTGATTCCTACTTTCTGCCTCCCTCATTCGGTCGTTCATCCTCCAGCTTGAGTTCCACCTGCAGCACAAGGTACCCTCTTGCTCATTATATGTCCCTCTCTCATTTTTCATCAACTCACCGTGCTTTTGTAGCTCAACTAAACACACAGGTCGAACCCCGTACCTATGATCAAGCTATCCTTGACCCTCAATGGCAAAAGGCAATGGACAATGAACTTGCAGCGCTAGCTAAAAATCACACTTGGGATTTGGTTACTTTACCCCCAGGTCATAAACCTATTGGATGTCAGTGGGTGCACAAGATCAAATACCGGTCCGATGGGTCGATTGAGCGCTACAAAGCGCGCCTTGTAGCCCAAGGCTACACTCAAGTGGAGGGGATCGATTATCATGAAACTTTTTCTCCCACAGCGAAGCTCACCACATTACGATGCCCGCTTGCCATTGCCGCTTCTCGTTAATGGTTCACACACCAACTGGATGTGCAAAATGCTTTCTTACACGGCAATTTGCATGAAACAGTCTACATGACTTCGCCACCCGGCCTTCGCCGCCAGGGGGAGCATTTGGTATGTCGGCTCAACAAATCACTTTATGGTCTCAAACAGGCATCGAGAAATTGGTTTTCTACCTTCACATATGTCATTCAAGCCTCCAGTTTCACATAGTCTAAGGCGGATTACTCTTTATTCACCAAATCAACAGGTACCTCCATTACAGTCGCTCTCATTTACATCGATGATATCTTGTTGACAGGAAATGATCTTCAAGAGATTCAAAAACTCAAAGAGTGTCTTCTAAAGAGGTTCCATATTAAAGATTTGGGTGATTTAAAATATTTCTTGGGCATAGAGTTCTCTCGGTCTAAACAAGGAATTTTTATATCGCAAAGGAAACATGCATTAGATATTTTGGAAGATGTAGGTTTGACAGGTACTAAACCAGAATTTTTCCAATGGAAAAAATTTTAAAATTGGCACCCGAAGACGGCGATATTCTACACGACCCGACAAAGTATAGGCAGCTTGTGGGTCGATTAATTTATTTGAAAGTAACCCGGCCGGATATTGTGTACTCTGTACGTACACTCAGTCAATTTTTGCACAAGACACAAAAGCCTCATTGGAATGCAGCATTACGCGTTCTCCGCTACATCAAATCCACTCCGGGGCAAGGGTTGTTAATGGCCTTTGGAAACAAGTTGAAGCTAAAGGCGTATTCGATTGGGGCGGATGTCGCTTTACCCGACGATCAATATCAGGGTAATGTATTTTCCTTGGATCATCCCTTATCTCATGGAAATCCAAAAAGCAAACTAACGTCTCAAGATCATCAACAGAAGCCGAATACCGAGCAATGACTAACACTTGCTTGGAGTTAACCTGGACATCATACATATTGCGAGACTTGAAGGTAAGTCTAAATGAGCCGGTTGCATTATTCTGTGACAACCAAGCAACATTGCATATTGTTGCGAATCCCGTCTTTCACGAACGTACGAAGCATATCGAGATAGACTGCCACATAGTTCGTGAGAAATTACAAGCTGGACAAGTCAAACCTATTTATGTTCCGATGAAGTTACAACTGGCGGACGTCTTCATAAAAACACTGGGGAAGGAGCCGTTCGTGTACTTAAGAGGCAAGTTGGGAGTTCAAAATTTTCACTCTCCAACTTGAGGGGGAGTATTAGGAAAGGATTTACGTTTAGGTATTGTAATTATCTTTGCCTATTCTAGATTATTACTTTTCCATGTAATTAGCTAGAATTACGCCATAGATAGTGTAGTTAGTGACCGTTGTTTATGTATAAATTGGACACTCACGTTAATAGAAGGAATTCATTCTGGCCATTCGATTCTATCGCCATCTTACATATGTCTTCCTCTTATCAATTTGAGAATATAAGGTGTATACTCCTTCTTTAGCCCCCGAATGAAAAATCTTCTTAAACAAGCTTTACTGATCTTCTCATCCGTATCCAGTTCTGAAATCTCTGCATAAATATTTTTTACTCACAAGTAATATTCTGAAATTGCCATACTTCCTTACGTCGTCATTGCTAATTCATTTTCCAAGAATTGCAACCTTGTTGTATTCTTCTTGGAAAATAACCTTTCAAGAGTTTCCCAAACTTGCTTTGGCAAATCAACATCACAAACATGATCAATGAGTTCTTTGCTAATCGACGTCCTTAAGGCAAACAAGGCCTTCCTGCATTTGATCTTCCATTTCCTTTGTGGTTCAACATTATCAGGTGTGTCAATTGGAATCTCTTAATCAGAACCAGCCACCAATTCCCACAAGTCTTGACCTTGAAGTTAAGCTTCCATACACATTCTCCAATACTTGTAGTTTGTGTCAACAAGTTTCTCAACGCCATTTTGTGCACTAGCACCACTTCCCTCATTAAACAGCTCCATAATACAAAACAAGAATTCTCTCAAATGTCAACAAGAAAGTAAAGGTAGAAGAGCCCTAACTTGGCTCTGATACCATAAAACAAAAGAAAAAACCAGAAAATTCTTAATGAAGCAATGAGTAGAAGCAAGTACTTGGAGAATAAGCTGATATATTATTGAAAGCATAAAGAAAAATTTACAGCAGATGTGAAAACTTATAGACTAAAGACGTAACAAATTTTCTGAAAGAACTCCCAAAATATCCTACTAAATCAGAGTGAAAAATTACTCTGTTATTGACTCTCTACTACTAGCCCACTTTATCTCAGGAAAATAGCAAGAGGCTTTTGACCTATTCAACTAAACAAATGACAGCAAAATTAAAAGATGCACTAATTTGTAATAAATAGGTCCTATCCCGTCAAATGATCATGTAGCCATATTCAATTTCTTAGGCTAAATTTAATTGATTTCTTAACGTTCCCATGTTCACTTACATGGTCGTCGTTTACTTGAACTCTTCTTCTAATAATTAAGTATTGGTCACATTTTAAGTGAGACGTAATGAATGTAATCTGTCAATCAGAAACCCAAAATAGCTAGAGACATCCATATCTCACGTGTCCGCAGGAAATTTATTCCTGACGAAACATATTTTGGCTGTCATTTCCTTTCGTTCGCTCGTCTTTCTTGAAGACGTGGTCAAGAGACTGGAAATGGATTCCCTCTACGTAGCCCCATGGAGGTGTTTTATTCTATTGGAAAGCCAAAATGTACTTTCTGTAAAGTTGACTGTGAATAATGAAAACTTTTGCTGTTTAGAACTTAAGAGGTCATCCAAGTGGCAGGAAATTTAAGAATTTCTATTATTTGAAGATTTTAAGTCTGAATTTTTTAAATTTCGTAAGATTTCATGTTGAAAATGCAATTTATTTTTGTGTTAGAATTTATTATCGACTAGTACATTGTTTAATATTAAATCACTAGTTTATCAATTAACTTATTTACAAATTATTATGTTTCTCAAGCAATTTATCTAATGTGCGTGTACAATAATTTTAAATTCTCTCTAATAAAAATTAGGTAAACTTTTGCAACAGAACCTGCAAAAAGGAAATCTGTTAGGAAGAGAAAACAAAATTTCAAATACTAGAAATGATAAATGAGTTTTTCCATGAATACGAAAGTACACTGCTGCCTATAATTGTTTATTATGCAGGTAATTATACTATCTTCTTTAAAGAGTTTTTATTTTATTTTAGGGTCATATTGCAAGATGATGGTAAGTTTAAAGGCTTAAATTCATTGTAATGTCGATTTGGTTTAAATTATAATTTAGATTCTTTTATTTTTCAAAAAAAATTGTGAGGGGCTTTATATATAAGGTATAGTCTTCCTGTTAAGAAGTTTCATACATAGGTCATTTTTCAAATGCATGTAATTATTCTTAATTAAGAAAAATCATGTCATCAACTTCAAAATATTTTCAATTGATTTTAATTGCTTTTAAGATGGAAAGTTTTTCCTCCTCCAAGGAGTCGTACGAATCAAAATTCGTAAGCTAGTGCCTTCACGACGCTTGATCGCCCCTAGTGACTTCAGCCGACGAACAATAGTAGCTATGGACTCTTTCTGGTGGCTAAAACCAAGAGGAATCTTTCACATCAAGCTTTTCTTGGATTCCTAGAGATGATTCCTAATCCATATGGTTGGATTCAAGAAATTTTAGTCGGCTGCATCCATAATTCCATATACAACACTTGAGTAGACAAAACTTTCTTTCTCAACTAAGCAATCTTAGTAGTATAAAAGCACTTGCACCGAGAGGCTAATTATATTGTACTCTGCTTTGACAAGTGGCATGCAATGGATAGTGCAAATTCTATAACCGTTGAATTCTCACCTAAACATCACCTGCCCACGAAACGCCGTGCCATGGCAGAAGTAAAGCCGGATCGTACCCGTCAATGGTTATTCAATGACGATCATTCTCCTCCTACCTTCCAGAAGGTGGCATGCTTAGAGAAACTCAAATTATGATTACCGTGACGCACTCGATTTCTAGTACTCAAAAGAACTTTTGTTTCTTTTCTAATAGATTATTGCAGAGTTGGTGGGGACATATATTCTTATATTTGTTGGTTGTGGGTCTCTTCTGGTTGACAATGTTCAAAGACTAACCATCGTTGGCATAGCAATTGTGTGGGGTGTTGTGTTGATGGCCTTGATATACGCTTCTGGACATGTCTCTGGAGCACATTTCAATCCTTCAGTTTCCGTAGCCCTTGCAGTTGCCAGAAAATTTTCTTGGAAAATTGTTAGAAGCACTGACCTTTTGAGTCCCTTATTTACAGATTTTTTCATATTTTATATTTGTGACAAGAATCTGAAACATCGTAGAAAGCTCACCTGAATCACATTGTTTTGTGTTTTAGGCGCCAATGTATATCTTGGCTCAAGTGTTAGGAGCCACACTTGCAACACTCACTCTTAACATGCTGTTTCATGACCAAGAAATGATTCAAGCAACAGTGACCCAGTACTCGAAATCCACCTCTGATCTTGAAGCTCTCACATGGGAAATCATAATTACGTTTAACTTAATGACTACTATATTGGCAGTGGCAACAGATCCTAGGGCGGTGTGTTGTAATTAGTATTTTACTTTTGTTCTCACAATTCCAAAAGTCGTTACTTTCCTGAAATCTTACTTTCAATCTTATTGTCTTGGAAATCAGAGTAAAGACCTCTGCGGAATTGCAATAGGAGGAACCTTGTTGGTTAATGTCATGATTGCGGGGTAAAAACTCCCAGCTTTTGAAACTTGTTATACTTCTATACCATCAAGATATCTAGTATTAAGCAGTTTCTATCGAATTATTCAGGCCAATCACCGGAGCTTCAATGAATCCTGCAAGAAGTTTGGGCCCTGCCGTAGTCTCAGGTGTTTTTCACAATCTTTGGGTGTTCATTGTGGCCCCTACAGTCGGAGCACTAGCAGCAGTTCTGGTGTACGGCATCCTACGTGTACCAAAGCCTGAAGAACCTTGAGGAAAGCAGCAAAATTTCAGTCTTTTAAGCACCTCTACTCACTTATTAGTGATGCATGATGGCTTGGGTCTTATTACAGTGAATTCCCCTACAAGTTCTGATATGCCTGCCAAAACAGAAAAACCATTTCCTGGATGAGATATGACAAATGCCTCGACATATAATATGCTTATTTTGGCTCCATCCCATCCTAGCACATAAATAGAAACTAGCTTTTACCTACCATTTTCCTTCCTACCTTATCTTATCCTCTCTTTTTTTATACTTGAAGTTCCACCTATGCATGTATGTACAACGTATTCATAAGCTTTGATGAATCATATTGTCTAATTATCATTAGCCTTTTATTCCAAGACATTTTTATCATCAATTTTCACTTCATTCAAGTGAGTAGCTTTATCCAATTCACTGGATCGGTTGAACCCATTTCCGAGCCACCACTAAGCCGAAAGCAGAAGAAAACAGAACATGAAGATATCAGATATGGACCGTAAAATAAAACAAATAGGATCAGAAGAAAAACCAAAGCAGGACTAACCGTTAATCGTTCGCCTAAGTCCTAATCAATTAACAATAAAACACAATAACAGCTTTATTAGCGACCTTACTGTTTCTCTCCTTCCTCCACATAATTACCATGCATCAAAGCTGTGTACGGTGCAAGTACAGCACAGAAAAAAGGAATATAGCAAGTGAACCTCCTCATCTTGAAATTCCTCAACCAGTTTGAATGATATGGGGTGGAAAATTATATACATGGGATTCTGGTTTGATCAATCTACAAACAGGATTTAGCTTCACGCATTATCAACGCTTATCTTCTGTCTTGCCAGGAATATATGTATTACCTGTTCACAAGAAAAAATCAAACTATTCATACTTGCAAGGGGGAAGGCCATAATGCCTTCTGTAATGTTCCAACTTTGTGGGTCAAAGGTGATCTCTTCAAATTATCGATCTTCAATTATCAAGGACCTATAATTTTAGATAATTCCAAGCACAACAAATGAAGAGAACTGCAATCCATGTGCAGAAAGACATTGGTGGTTTCCCTGAATCCATGTGCAGAAAGACATTGGGTGTTTCCCTGGGATATCCAA
The DNA here is from genome assembly GCA_026546855.1 of Erythroxylum incrassatum. Classification (NCBI taxonomy): domain Eukaryota; kingdom Viridiplantae; phylum Streptophyta; class Magnoliopsida; order Malpighiales; family Erythroxylaceae; genus Erythroxylum; species Erythroxylum incrassatum. Next base: position 163,451 of record JANVCL010000135.1, on the reverse strand, counting down.
ATCTGTCGTATAGTTCTTACCCAGTTTGAGGCAGTCGCCTCCAGTTTATTATCTGGTGAGATTGTGGATGCCTCTGCAAGTAAGAAGAACTACCGCCAATTCTATTTTCATCATTAACATACTGTTCTGAATAACCAGACGATGGAGGGGACCAAACTGGAACTACACCTCCATCCCTCTCTCTCCTACTGCTACTTGATGATTCTGCAGCCGAGTCTTCAGCATCTCCTACATCTCTCATAACATTAAAACGTAGTATATTGTTCTGCCTCTGAATGTTTTGTGTCACCTCCTGGTTTGCTATGTCTCTTCCCGGTTCTTGATTTACAATTGTATTTACGTTTCTAGGTACTTCTCTTCTGTTATTTTCTGCCACATTTCGGAAATCAAGAGAAGTCTCTTCCTCTTCAACTGGAGCCAAAAAAGAGGTCATGCTTGGGACCATCTGATCCTCATAACGCCGAGTTATAGTAGGTTCGTTGTTTCTTACAGGTTCACGGTTTTCCTCCATTTGTATGTCTTGAGGGAAGGCAAGCGGGGCAGAATCAGAAGAGTCTCCAAGCCCTTCCTCCATCCCGTTTTCAATTGCAGCTCTTGAAACTGCTTCTTGTTGCCACATTTCCGAGAGTGCTCTTTGCAACCTGGCCTTTGCTGCATCTATCCCTACAATGGGGAGAGGATAATTTGATCCCAGTTCGATTCCGGCAGCTTGAAGGACGGATTCAGGTGCATTCCATGGATGGTGTATCCATTCAGTTGGCAAACGAGCAAGTTCTGGAAGCCACCGCCGCACATACTCGCCATTAGGATCAAATTTATAACCTTCAAACTGTTGAAATGAGAAACTAAATTAGGTATCTTACCAGGCAATCTATTCCTAATATAAATTATGTATATGATAGGAAAATTGCATCTTAAAGCTTGCACCCAATTTTCATTCTCTGGACAAATGTGAAAGGAGAAACTATCAATGAAACAAATATAGAAGAAAATTACTAATGCAGAATCTGTACACCACTCCATGTTTTCCCATAAAGGTTTCTTTTTTAACTGCAAAGGGTGATTATGCTCAAGGTCGACATCATGAAAATCTTCTGATCAGATAACAATAAAATAAAACTGTCAAGAAGAATATAAATTCATCTTGAAGTAATCACAAAATACCAGAAGTCTATTAACTCCTTAGGAGTTCAAGGAATCTTTGCTGTCGGCGCTAACTCGCATAGAATACTAGGACAAAGCACTAGCCAACGAAGACGCCAGATATGAATCAACACCCTTGACAAGTACCAATAACAGTCAAACATAAGGCACCAAGAATAAATGAATTAGATTTTTTTTCCAAAATTCCCTTATGTAGCAAAATTCTTAACATGAATAGGTTAAACTCAGTAACTGGACGGTGATAAACATTTAAGCCATGATTATACTGCCTGATACTCCAATCATCATAGATAACCAAAAACGTGCATATGCACAAGGACATGCACAAATTCATGCAAGAGTCATGCTGCCTAAGACTAAGGGAAACAGATTCTCTGCACCTGTGGATGATCGATGCGGTCAAGCTCTCTGCCATCAGGGAGAGTACCAGATATGTATTGCCAGCCAAGAGCATCACTCTCTAAATCTGCATCCAAGAGGGTATCCCAGAAATACTTCATACCCCATCTCCAAGGAAGCTGTAGAACCTTCACAAAGAAACTAGAAACTACAACTCGTATCCGATCATGAAGCCAACCAGTGGCCCACAGCTCTCTCATTCCAGCATCAACTAATGGATAACCAGTTCTACCCTGTCTCCATGCCTTAAAGTAGCCTTCATCTACAAACCAAGGAAAGAACTTAAGGTGCCCGAGAAGTGGCCTTTCGTGACTGTAAGGATGATTAAAGCTCATGTATCTTGAATATTCCCTGAGACCAATTGACTTGAGAAACAGGTTCACGCTTTCTTCACCAGCCTTGTTCCCTTCATTGGCCCACAGAACTTGCTTGATGCGAACAAGATGAAAGACTTTTCTAACACTCAACTCCCCAAAATGCAAGTGAGGCGAGAGAAGAGAGGTCGTAGCACTATCAGCCTTCCTGCGATTCTTAGAGTATTCAATTAGGGGTCCATTAACGAATGTTGTCAGGGCCCTGTCAGCATTGCTCCAGCCAGGTGACCATGCTCGAGCAAGAAGTGCATTGCTTCCTTTCTCTGATTCATCTTCAAATATCAATGTATCTGAAGGGCATTTCGACACGTTACCTGAAAGAACTCAAACATTGATTGAAAGCATAATTGAGATTGTAAAAACTGCGAAGAAAGAAACTACATATAACCATGACGTGAAAACAGAGGGAAAACAAACAAAAAGTAGACCTTTAACTCATTTGCACTTCGCCATCAAAGTTAGCTTAGCAACATTAATCACTTGTTGTAAATACGGGCAGGAGAAGAAACAACCTATTTTGCTGTTAGGAGTCGCTAGTATCCCTTTTTATGGGCGTTCTGTTTACCATACATCTCTCGCAATTTGCTTTACAGTTGTATTAACACAGTTCATAATGTGAAGGTAACATGTGGGAAATTCCAAGTTCTTGTTTTTATCTTTGCAGTTTGAGTAAAATGCTGTTTCAAGTTTTTATGACACTAATTGTTATCGGATTTAGAAGTCTCTCTCTTTCACACACACATTGGTAAAAGGATCCAACAAGGTAAAGCAAAACAGAAAACTTGAATTTAGGCAAACCTGAAATAATCCTCTTTGGTGGGAGAAGTGGAGCCTCTGGATCATAAGGCATGCTAAGGCATTTTTCCCAGAAAGCAGCAAATGTTGAGAAAGGGCTGCCTTGGGCATCTACAACATCCCATGGCTCATAAAGCAAATCTGCGTTGAAGGATCTTACGGCCACCCCTTGAGCAGTCAAAACCTCCTTTGCCCGATGATCTCTAACCAGTGATAAAGGATCTGAAAAGGGTAAATTGCCAACACTTGTTGAGATACATGATTTTCTCCATGTTTTTCTGCAATAAGCTATGGAAGTTTCAGGAGTTCATAAAGTTGAAGTAAGGCTTTCTATCCTGGAACTATGGTCAATCAATGCTTTGAAATTGCAGTACAATTTGACAAGACCGCAGCAGAAGCTGTTTAATCTAAATAGTAGTAGCGAGGTAGAAGATACAAATTCTAATTCATTCTCAACTCTCTTCAATGACAGTAGGCAGTAGCAATTGGTGCCAACTGCTGAACCACCAATCAGCTATTACGTGGACCAAAATGAGAAGACAAATTTATTGATTTTGGAAACTCTTCCAACAGAAAATAGAAGAAATAATCATCATAATTTCAAAAACAAAATTCCAAACTTTTGTCCGAGGACCAGTTTAAGAAAGGGCAGAAAAAAGAAAGAAGAAGAAGGATCAACTTACACGAAACCCATTACAATAATAAAAGTGGAGAACTTAAATTAAGATAATATTTTATCTCAAGGTCAATCCCCGTGATCAGCAGATCCCGAGCAACAGAATACAAGTAAAAAGATGCTGTCAATAGATGCACAAGAATTAGCAAAAAGGACCAAAAGAATATAAATTGACCGACCGTATAGGTGATTGAAGAAGAGCTGAGTAGCATCGGTAGATTTGACAACCTCAAGAAGAGTGGAAACAGTATCAGTTGATCTCTTAGTAACAAGAGAAGTACCAAGGGTCTTCAAAGAAGAGTCAAGATGAGCCAAACTTTGCTTGAGCCACCACCTTGAAACTCTTCCAGGGTAATAGTGGCCTTCTTCTTCCGGTGCCCATATGAACACCGTAACAACAGCACCAGCTCTCACACCAGCTGCAAGTGCTGGATTATCCTCAACCCTCAGATCTCTCCTGAACCAAACTATGCTACACCCACCGCCAGACATGACTCCAAGAAAAAACAACAGCCACCCACTTCCTAGCCTTCCTTGTTACTTTCGAAGCTAGCTCGCCAATGAATTGTAACCAAGATCTTATCTTGACTTATTCCTCTTGTGTTTATGATTTTCAGACAGTGAAGTTAATTAGGAAATAAGAAAAGGTTCATGCAATTCTGAGGATTGGGTGATTGTCAGGCAGTGTTAGCAGCTTTCTTTCTTTATGTGGTGTTTTTTCTTTTTGGAAATTGAAAAGGGATTAACTATAGACAAAACTATAACGTCATTACAATGAGAGCTAATCTAAGAAGAAATATACAAGAACAAAGGAGGAATCAAAACGTTATGTAGTGTTTTGGTTGCTGATTTACCAGTTATCTTCTTATTTCACTACTATTCTGTTGCTCAAAATTAATTGGTTAAAGAACTTATTACTCTTTCCTAACGATAGCATATTCGGGTTATTCTAGTTGCAAGCAAAAAGTCCCTGCCTTTGTGGAGTGAGAGACAAGAGAGAGCGAGAGTGATGGATTTGGACAGTGAATGAATAAGATTTGTCATTGGGTGGTGGGGACATTCCAAATTGATAGACAATTAGCGGCCACAACTTTTCTTTTTCCGGACTTGTATTTTCCTCTTATCCTATGCAAGGCAACAAAGCCTCCGCTATCTTTCGCTGATCCTATTTCTTAGTCGGGGTGGAGATACTGTACAATGAAAGATGCTACTTATTCTTTTACCCTGAAACAAATTCTTCTTGAAAGTCTCATACAAACAATCTCATATTATTGTCAAACGACCCTTGTTTTATATAGAAAAAGAGGGGGTGGGAGCAATACATAGTATTTATTTGTGAACAACTAATTGCTTGCATTCTGTTATATGCATAAAAGATATGAGAAATAAGAATGCTGACTAAATTGATTTTGTACAAGTGAGCCTCTCTCTTGTTTTTAGAGCTTTTCATAAAGTTTAGAAAATAATTGCTAATATTAATGGCTAAAGGTTACTGTGCCTATTCGTACGTTCCAATGGAAAATTGAAAATCGCAATGCTCTGTACTAAATGATAGTGACAGTAACTCTCTTTCATTCCACAAAGCCGCTTCACCTCGGAAACTTCTTAAAGTTTTTAATTACTGGTTATTAATGCTTGCGGTGTCTTAAATTCATTTAAATGCAGTTTCTAGAAGGATTTGATTAATGAGGACTATAAACGGGAAACAGCTTGTAGCCCAGCAAAAAGAAGATTAATAATAATTGAAAAACGATAGGGGTGTAGTAGATTTGCAAAAATTTTCGATTTATCACAGTCGTTTCTAACACAATCAAAAATCAGAAAAAAATAAAAGCACAAATATAAATCAACATTAAAATTTAGTAAAGCAGTTCGACACATCTTGTCTACGTTTGTGGGACCTTTACTTAACTTAATTATTTCACTAACGACAATAGTTTTATATAAGGCTTTACTTAGATGATACTACTCAACTCTTGACATTATTCCTCGTCCTCACAATTTATGAAAGAATTTCACACTCAGTAGTACGATTACTTCGTACTAACCTCAACAGAAGATTTTCTTAAACAATTTTCAATGATAACGAAACAAAATAAATAACTCAAGTGATTAAACAAAATTCAACATAAACGAAAACATTTGAGAAAGAAAATTACTTCCTAAACAATATAGCTTCGTCAACGAAAGAATAGGAAGTTGTCTACCAAGAAATCTGTTGTAAACCTCCAAATCGTCATTAGGGCATCCCACGCATAGCAACCACAAAACGTCTCAAATGAACAAATATTTAATCACTGAAACGTTAACCCAATAGAGCTAGTTGAATCATGCAAAGACAAAAACAAGAACACAACTGCATTAAAACTTCATCAACGACAACCAACCAACGAAGACACACCACTATCAAAGCACCTCAGTATAGCATGCCACCTTCAAGCTGCTCACGCTCCAATAAAGACAGTCTATGCTTCAACCCACACCCACCTGATACACATGTACTCCTATTTCGGTTTATCATGCCCATGCCTACAGCCAACACAAAACCAAGTAGTGACCAAATTACTCACATAAGGATTCCAGGAGTCCTCACTTGGAGTCACACACGCAAGGTAATTTTCAACAATCTCGTGATATCTTCCAAATGCACAATAACATCATCCATACATTGTCCTTTTCAAAATGGATTTCTTCATATTTAAACAATTATCCAAAAATCTAATTAAAATAATAAGTATCACTTTGTTACATCTCATCTTAATTTGGATTTTAAGACTTGCATTATCTTGAAGATCCGATAATCAAAAATGCTAAAATTAAACAATAAGATACATAATAAATATCTTAACAATCTCCTCCTTTTTGGCTTTTTTTTCACGGATAAGAAACTCCCTCTTAATCCAACATCAAGTTCTAAATAACATCTGTCAAATTCTTCAAGTTTAAGAAACATCTAAAGAAACAATAATGAACAATCATCCAAAATTTTCCACTTTGAGACAAAAAGATGCCAAAAATTAATACTAATAGTCACGAAGACACCTTAAAATATCCCCTGAATTGAACAATAATCAAAAATAATTTGATGTCTCCCCCTTAGGACAAAATAATGTCAAAACATGAATCATTTAATATGATCAATCTTAGCGAATAAAGAAACATAAGAATCACTTCAATCACATCTTCATAAGGTTGAACAAATTCATAAACCCCATCATCAAGCATAGTCTCATGTACACATGAATCAACTGAAACTTAGAAAACCCATAAATAAAAAACTTAGAAAGCCTAAATGATAACTCCTTCAACCTTTTTTTTGTCTTTTAATAAATAACATCAAACTACACTTCAAAAATGTAAAGTATATAGCCTTATGCCCCTCGAAGAAATTCAAACTTGGGCTTATTCCTTGTCACATTATCTTGATCATCAACTATCTGGTTGATTTCTTCATCTGAAGCAACTGACTTATCCTCAGTCTGAACAGTTTCTTCAAAAGCAGTAACTAACTGTGAATTTGGACAATTTTTTGTTTTTCTTTCACAATTTCTTTGTGCTTGTACTTGACCCTTTCTAACCTAAGAGTGCTTTGGTAACATGGGTTGCTGCTAGAAATTTATTGGAGAGTGTCTAGATTTTCAGTTTTGACCCCTTTAAAGCATCCTTTGTAACAACTTGTAACATTTCAGTCTTATGTGCCCGATTACTACACAAAAGTGACATATAGGTATGAACCTCCGATTTTTCTTTAAGATTTCTCCTTGGACAGATCTGGTCGCACCAATTTTCTCATCATTTGACTTGGAACATTCACCTCTATAGTCAATGCCTTGAAGGCCTCCTTTAGTCATAACAATTTTCACAACTTTTCTAGCTTTTCAGTACCTCTATTTAATATTCTTATTCCCTTCTCCGTGCTAACTAACTTCAACTTTGTTTTATTAAGCTCATCTATTGTAGATAACAACTTCTTCTCAATGTCTTGAATTGTGTTCTTCATAGTAGAGTTTTCTTCCTTTAATTTCTCATTTTTCTTCAATATTTGGACCAATTTAGTATACATTAACTCATAGGTTTCATAAATATATTCCTTTTTATCATCTGAAATACTACTATTACTGTCATAATATGATATTAAGCTTTAAGATGATTCGTTTGTGTTTTTCTCAAAATTTTTAGATTTGCTCACGTTTTCGTCATCGATTACTTCCTTCTTAGTTATTGTTAAGCAAGCAACTGAACTTTTGTTGTACAAAGCAACCAACGTAGCACTATTCACAATTTCTTCTTCACTACCATATTCACTTTCAGATCTATTCTCACTCTAAGTGCTCATAAAGAATTTCCCTTTTCTCTTTTTCAAGGTGTTAACACATTATACATGTCCGAAGGCTTGACACTCATGACATTGAATTTTCTTCACTTTTCTTTCACCCTTTTGAATTTTCTCTTATTGTTTGAAATTACTATTTGATGAGCTCCCACCGTTTTGCCTAAAATCAGATCTATCCTTCTTCAATTTATTTAACCACTTATTGAAATTTCTTGTTAATAACTTCATACCCTCATTCTCATTAAATTTATCTTTGAGGTCATTCATGGCTTTACCAATCTCTGCTTGCAATGCCAATTTTTTGCTCCTCTTGATTTTTCCTCAACAAATTCATCTCATTGTTGGTAATAATCCGAATTACTTTATCCAAAGACAATTCAATGATATCATGGGCTTCTTTGATGGCCGCAATTTTTAGTATGAACCTCGAAGGCAACGATCTTAATGTCTTTCTAACCAATTTAAGGTTAGAGTACTTCTCGAGTTTATATGCTTGGTTTGCTATGTCACACAGTCTCTCATGCAAGTCTCCAATGGTTTCACTCTCGTATATCTTCAGCTCTTCAAATCTCACAACCAACATCTAAAGTTTTAAGATTATCACATATTTCAATCCTTCATATATAGTTTGTAAAGTGTCACATGCTTCTTTCGCCCATTCATAGGCTGATATCATAGAAAAGCGACCTTCATCAACTGCACTAAAGATGGCATGCAAGGCTTGAGAATTTCCAAGCGCTCTCTCTTCTTCAGCTCTTGTCCACTCATATGCATCTTTAAGTACTGTTTCTCCATTTTCATCAGTCATCACAGGAAGTGTCCAACCATTTAAAACCTAGTTCTATGCTTTTGTTCCTTATGCCTGAATGAATACTTTCATCGGTGATTTCTACGTAGGATAATTTGAACCACCCAATAGTTGTTGCATGGTAATCGATGCACCTTCTCTTGTAGCCATGTTTGCGAAACGCAGATCTTCACTAACTTGTTGTACCAAATTCTAATTAGGTGACCATGCTTTGATACCAATTGAAAAACCGTAGGAATATAATAGTTTCGCAAAAATCTTTGATTTACCGTAGTCATTTATAGCACAATCAAAACCAAAAAAAATTAAAAGCACAAATATAAATTAACACCAAAATTTGGTAATGCAGTTTCGACACACCTTGCCTACTTCTACGGGAGCCTCACCCAACTTAATTCTTTCACTAACGACGATAGTTTTATACAAGGCTTTACTGAGCTGACATCACTCAACTAACGACAATAGTTTTATACAAGGCTTTACTGAGCCGACACCACTCAACCCTGAAACTTCATTTAGTTGGTGGGAAAGTAAAGTAAATTTGAAATATAATTCCTCGGAAAATAAATATATGGAAAGTAAAGATATTCACATGTTTGGATACTTATAAGAATTCTAATAGGAAAGTTGGGTGGATTCTTATTATAGTGTTTGGTATGTAACAGTATTTTATAGAATATAACTTAATTTTGACTTGTGTTTCCAATTATATCCCTACAAACAGAATGAAAATTGAAATCGTTAAATAAGGAAAAATATAAACCTGAAAATTGTCGATTGAAACTTCTAAGCAAAAATATTCAAAATTTAAATACCGGCCGAAACCAAAAATTTTAAAAAATAGGGGGGATTTTTTGCAAAATTTTCCTCCCTCCCTCTTATATCTCCTTCCTCCTTTTTTCAAAGTTTTTTAATTTGTTATTTTATTTATTTCAACTCTTATAATTATTTTGAATTTTGAATTTTTATTTTTAAAATAATAATAAATATTCATATTACTAATAATAATTATAAATTAAACAAAAATTACAAAAATATTTTATTTAAATTTATTTTAATATTTTATATAATATTTATTAATAAAGTATTAATAAAATATTTTATTTTTAAAAATAAATAATTTAAAAATT
>JANVCL010000135.1:130042-142040 GCA_026546855.1 Erythroxylum incrassatum | reverse complement strand
TTGAGTAAGAACCAAAGAATCAAACAAATGCATACGTGCATTGACAGTAAGAAACAAACCCAGAAATAAAAACCGAATCTTTCCACCGAGATAGATCTTCTCCATGTCAACGGAAACAAAATCGTTCGACTCTACCATAGCCGCGGCTCCCGAGTAAGTAATACGTATTAATTACACCAACCAGCGAAGCCATTTTAAGATCTTCCTCGGAAAGGGGAGACTTGATCTACACGTCTCCGTCGGGATCGCAACTTGATCTACATAAGATCTAACAAAGACTACACGCCATAAAATCTATGTGAAATAAAAATTTCCCTTCGTTCATCCAACAAACTTCAAAATATGATAAAAAAGCATTGATATGTATATTGAAATCCAATGGCCCAAGTCAAGTTTCTTCCAAGCGCAAATCTTGAAGAAAAATCTGCTAACTTAACATATCAAGAATGCATTTTTCGGTGCAGGTCTACGAGATGAGTATAAAGTGGAGAAGAGAAAGGAGATTGAAACTTACACGTCAATCAACCTTAAGAAGGATTAGATATATATCTAAAATGTTCAAGTGTAAAGCAGAAGAAAGACTTAAACAAGTTTAGCAACAATAGCACGCAAGTCCTTGGCACGACAAGCACCAGAAGTAAAGGCCCAATATTTGCCAGACGCCATTTCATTCTCAACTGCCGGATCGAGCATGAAAGACACCTCCAATAGGAAGCGTCGCTATAAACACCCCACCGATATGTATAAACAACATAGTACTGAAAGTGTTGCTCAATTTTTCGAACATGCCAAAAACTATTATGATAACCTGATTTCTCTCAATGCAACTGTGAGCATGGATGATCTGGTTCAGTCTATTTTATGGGGGTTTCACTTAACCTTTCGATGCTTTGTTAGAGTAATTAATGCTCAACTGGGTCTAATCTCTTATGGTGATCTTTTTGGTCATGTCTTAGGTGAGGAGCAGTAGCTGCAAAAGGAAAATCTTTCTCTTACTTCTCCTATTACAGTTCATTATTTGAACTATCAGTCATCTAGTGGAAGAGGATAAGGAACGCGTGGAGGTAATTCTCGTAGTTGATCTCCAGCTTTTATGATCTATTTTAACTGTAACAGTCAAGGAAAATTCACCAATTAATGTCCTTTTAAACTCCAAAGTGAATCTTCCTTTACATGTCGTTCTTCCACACAATTTTCTACAGCCTCAAATCTTCCCCTCACTCAACCCTTACCTCCTTAACAACAGTGGATTGTGAATTATGGTGCAAATCATCATATGATGATTGACTTGGAGAACCTTACCATCCGTGAAGAATTCAATTTTTTTGATCAAGTTCAACTTACTATTGGTAACCACCTTTTAATTTCTAATTTTGGCTCATCACTGTTCTCCTTGAATAATAGACTCTTTACACTTTCTAATATTCTCCATATTCCTTCTACTCTGACAAATTTACTATATGTTAGCAATTTTGCTCGAACTAATAATGTTTCCATTGAATTCTTCCCTCATTGTTTGTCATAAAGGGTCTTCAGTCATAAAGGATTTTGCATAGAGGACAACTTGAGAATGGACTTTACTCACTTCCTTTATAGCTTTCAAATTCATCACATTCTTCTCCACTAGCGCATCATGTTACTTTTGATACTAGGCATGTTCGTCTTGGCAATGCCTAGTATCAGAAAGTCCAACAAACACTAAAGTCTAATAGTCTTTCCTGTTCTTCTTCCAAATCTATGCATTTGTGTTTTGCTTGTTGTTTAAGTAAAATTCATAAACTCCCTTTTCCTATTTATGACTATAAAAACAATGATCCATTAGATCTTGTGTGTTTTGATCTTTAAGGTGCTGCCCCTACCCCATTTATAGATGGTCTTTCCTATTATGAATTTTTTTATCATTTTAGCAAGTACTCTTGGTTATTTTGTATTCACTATAAATTTGAAGTCTTTAATTATTTTATTAAATTTTGTTCTATTGTTGAGAAGTTTTTTTGGATGCTTAATAAAGCAATTTCAAAGTGAATGGGGTGGTGAATACCAAGCCCTTACCAAATGCCTCTGTGAAAATGATATCTCTCATCGAAGTGTTTGCTCCAAAACACCGGAACAAAATGGTTGCATAGAATGCAAACATCGACATATAATTGAAACAAGTTTGGCTATACATAATCATGCCTTAATGTCAATATCATTTTAGACTCATGCATTTGAAACAACTGCTTGCTTTATAAACTGCCTACCTACACCAGTCTTAGACCGTTAAACACCATACTTCTTACTTTTCTGCCAACCTCCATATTATAATTAATTGTGTTTGTTCAGGTATTTATGTTATCGTTGGTTACATCCTTATACTCATCATAAGTTATCTCCTCTTTCTTCTTCCTGTATATTTCTTAGTTATTCTAAAATATTTAAGGGATACAAATATTATAATCTTGTCACTCAGAAAATTTATTATTCACGCCATGTGTTGTTTGATGAACATTTGTTCCCATTTTAGTCTTTAAACATCACTGGCACCAATGCCGCACTGCTGCCAATTTCTTTGCCAATAGGCCCCATAACACCATTATTCCATAAGTCTCCTTACTCATCAGCCGCAAACGACAGCCTCATATATACACATGACCAATCCTTACACTAACACATTCATTCCTTTCAGAACATCACTCTCCCTGTCCTCTCAGTCTTTTATCAACAGATTGCTCTCTTAATCAACCTAACGGCTCGAGGCCTCTGAACTCACCCAACCCTATCACTTCACCAGAACTTGTATCTTCACATGACCCTTTAAATCTTAAGCCACATCAAACACCACCTGTTTCCATCACCTACCCAATTCCAATTAACCTTCACATAGATTTTGAAAAATTCAAAGGGGTGTATTAGTTTCTGAAAAACCGTAGGGGTGTAGTAGTTTCGCAAAATCTTCGACTTACCGTTGTTCTTTCTAGCACAAGAAAAAACTAAAAAAAATTAAGCACACAAATATAAGTCAACACCGAAATTTGGTAACGCAATTCGACACAACTTGCTTATGTCTGCGAGACCCTCACCTAGCTTAATCCTTTCACTAACGACAATAGTTTTATGAAAGGCATTACTGAGCCGACACCACTCAACCCTTAACACTATCTTAGCCCTCACAACTCGTGAAAGAATTTCACACCTAATAGTACAACTGCCTCGTACTAACCTCAACAGAGAATTTTCTCAAACAATGTTTAATGATAACAAAACAAAACAAACAACTCAAGTGATTAAACAAAATTCAACATAAACAAAAACACTTAAGAAAGAAAACAACTTCCCTAACAATGTCACTTCGTCAACGAAAGATTAGGAAGTTATCCACTAAGAAATCTGTTGTAAACCTCTAATATTGTCACTAGAACATCTCACGCACAACAGCAGAAAAATCACCAACAAAAACAAACGTTTCTTCACTAAAACATTGCAAATAATGGAGCTATATCCACGCGAAAACTCCTGGAGTTTTCACACAAACACCAGCAGCAACAACTGCCCTTAATGGTCACCCCAAACCCTAGAAAATGTAGCAAAAATACAAAGAAACGCAGCTCCACAATGGAACAATTTTTCTACATGTTTTCCCCCAAAAAATAGCATACATTCAGTCCAAAAAAATCACATTAAACACAACTACAAATCTGGACAGAATCACCAAAAAATTAGCTACCAAATATCACTCAAAATCCCCAAAAACTCAACTGCACACACATTAAAACTTCAACATGTTTTTCCTCTAAAAGAAAGATTATACAGCTATCTAAAGATCCACATTATGCATATGAAACACAGCAATAAAGATTGCTCAAAATCATCATAACTGCAGCTGCCAAAATCAACATCATCAATGATTACACAGCCTAATATTATTGTTGAAGAGAGATGAAGAATACCTAGCCAAAGGTCACACACAAAGACCAACTCTGCAGCTATCACACAATCAGCCCACTCACGTGAAACTCCAATAAAGACAACAACATAAAGATCAACACATTAGTCCTTTCATGCACTTTTTAATCATCAAAACGAAAGAACCACAACCTCACTGGCAACCAAACAAAAACGACGCAAGGAGGGAGTCAAGCATGAAGGGTGTTACTCATGCCCCATCACAAAATCTGCAGCTCACTAAATCTGTCTTTCAGCCCACGACAACATCATATACACACACTGCTATTCCAGATAAGGGATCACATACATATCGTCCAAAATAATGGTTCACATACACACCCACACTGCTTCAACTTACTCACAATTTTCTGCACACACCTATAACGTTATCAGCCTATGCACCTATGATGAACCCACACCAAGACACCGACCAAGTCACACATGCAAGTCTCCCTTACTTCAGCAATTTTTACCACATCCAAACATCCACCAATGTAATCCACACAAGAGTTCTTCTCTAGATAGAGTTCTAACTCTTTCCAATTTTCCAAATAGCATATTTTATTCTGTTCCTACTTTGATATAAATTTTAAACTCATCAATATTATCTTAGACATCTAATTATTGAAAAATGTTAAAACCAAATAATAAGACATATGTCATATATCTTAACAATCCCCCCTTCTTGGCATTGTTTGTCAAAGGATGAAACTCCCCCTAAATAAAATAATTGGACATATAATCCACATGCGAAAAGAACTCCCCTTTAATCCAACATCAAGTTTCAAAGAACATCCATCAAATTATTCAAGTTCAAGAAACATCCAAAGAAACAATAATGAACAATCATCTAATCATCCAAATTTCTCACCCTTGGGACAAAAAGATTCCAAAAAGCAAGAGTAATAGTCACAGAGATGCCTTAACATCTCTTCTTGAATTGAACAGTCACCAAGAAACAATCTAATGCCTCCCCCTTGGGATAAAACAATATTAAAACAAGAATGCCTTTAATGCGATCAATATCAGCGAATAAAAAAGCATAAAAATCAACAGTAGGTGCAATGGAAGAATCATAAGCACGTAGTGCAATAGCAGAAAGCCAAGATGACAATTTACTACCAGTTAATACATATGACAACATATCATTGCTTACTTTAATCTCATCTTTATAAGGCTGATCAAATTCATAACCCCATTGTCAAGCATAGCCTTATGTACACATCAATCAACTGAACCTTAGAAAACCTATAAATAAAAACTCAGAAAGCCTAAACGATAACTCCTTCGACCTCTTTTTTTGTTTTTTTAATAAGCAACATCAAACTATACTTCAAAAATGTAAAGCACACAGTCCCTACGTCCCTCGAAGAAATTTAGACCTAGGCTTATTCCTCATCACATTATCTTAGTCATCAACTGTCTGATTGATTTCTTCATCTGAACTAACTGACTTATCCTCAGTCTAAACAGTTTCTTGAAAAGCAGTAATTAACTGTGAATCTGGACAATTTCTTTTTTTCCTTTACTATGTCTTTGTGCTTGTACTTGACCCTTTCTAACCCAAGAGTGCTTTGTTAACATGGGTTGCTGCTTCATTTTAATGGAGAGTGACTAGATTTTCAGTTTTGACCCATTTGAAACATCATTTGTAACAACTTGTAATATTTCGGTCTTATGTGCCTGATTACTCCACAAAAATAACATGTAGGTATGAACCTTTGATTTTTACTTGAGGTTTCTTCTTGGACAGATCTGTTTGCATTATTTTTTTCCATCATTCACCTTAGACCATTCACCTTTGTAGCCAATGCCTTAAAGATACCCTTTAATCTTACTGATTTCCAGCAATTGTTCTAATTTTTCTGTACCTCCATTTAGCATTCTTATTCCTTTTTATGTACTGACCCACTTTAATTTTGTTTCAACAAGCTCATCTAATTTAGACAACATTTTCTTCCCTAGATCGTGAATGATGTTCTTCGTGGAAGAGTTTTCCTCCTTCAACTTCTCATTTTTCTTACATGTTTGGACACATTTAACATACATTAACTCATAGTCTTCATAAATATTCTCCTTTTTATCATCTAAACCACAGTCATCATTATCATAATCTGTGATTGAGCTTTGAGCTGATTTGTCTGTATTTTTCTCAAAATTTTTAGATTTGCTCACGTTTTCATAATTGGTTATTTCCTTCTTGGTTACTATTAAGCAAGTAATTGGACTTTTGTTTTACAAAGCAACTAATATAGAACCATTCATAATTTTTTCGTCACTACCATATTCACTTTTGGATTCATTCTCACTCCAAGTGCTTTTAAAGGATTTCCCTTTTCTCGTCTTCAAGGTGTTAGCACATTTCGCTTGTACATGTCTGAAGCGTTGACACTCATGACATTGAATTCTCTTTGTTTTTCTTTCACCCTTCTGAGTTTTGACTTATTTGAAGTTGTTGTTCGATGAACTCCTACTGTTTTCCTAAATTCGGGTCTGTCCTTTTTCACTCTTTGTAGCCACTTACTAAAATTTCGTGTTAACAATACCAGATCCTCATTCCTATCGGATTCATCTTCGACATCATTTATGCCTTTTTCAGTTTCAGCTTATAGTGTCAATCCTTTGCTCTTTTCTTTTTTGTCCCTTAACAAACTTATTTCGAAATTGGTAAGAATTCCAATTACCTTCTCTAACGACAAGTCATTGATATCATGAGCTTCCTCAATTGCTACAATTTTCTGTATGAATCTCGAAGGTAATGATCTCAATGTCTTCTTAACTAGTTTTAGGTTAGAGTATTTCTTCTCGAGTTAATGTGCTTGGTTCTCTATGTCACACAATCTTTTATGAAAGTCTCCATTAGTTTCACTTTCGTCCATCTTCAGCTCTTCAAATCTCACAACCAACCTCTGAAGTTTTGAGGCTATCACAGATTTTGATCCTTCATGTATAGTTTGCAAAGTGTCCCATGCTTCTTTCGTCGATTCATAAGTTGATATCATAGCAAAGCGACCTTCATCAACTGCACTGAAGATGGTGTGTAGGGCTTGAGAATTTCCAAGCGCTCTCTCTTCTTTAGCCCTTGTCCACTCGGATGCATCTTTAAGCAATGCTTCTCCCTTTTCATCAGTCGTCACTAGATGTGTTCAGCCATTTAAAACCAAGTTCCATGCTTTTGTTCCTTGTGCCTGAATGAATACTCTCATTCGTGATTTCTACATAGGCTAATTTGAACCATCTAATCATGTTGACCTGATGCTTGATGCCCTTTCTCTTATAGCCATAATTGTGAGACAAGGATCTGTACTAACTTGATGTACCAAGTTCTGATTCAATGACCCGCTCTGATACCAATTGAAAAATCCGAAGGGGTGTATTAGTTTCTGAAAAATTGTAGGGGTGTACTGGTTTAGCAAAATCTTCGATTTACTGCAGTTGTTTCTAGCACATTCAAAAACCAAAAAAAAAACAAAGCAATGGAGGAATTGTCAGAACATGATCAAGTGTTAAATGAAAAGGTCTAATTTTTAATTTGTCAATCTATGAAATTTGAAGTTTCAGAGAAAATATTTTATGTCAAAACAATAAAGGATACTTGGAATATTCTTATTATAACTTATGAAGTTGCAAATCCTATTGAACAAACAAGACTGCAAGGATAAAAGTGATAGTTTGAGCTTACAAAACAAGGCAAAGATGAGAGTATTCATGATTATTTCTCAATAATAGAAAAGATAGTGAACAAGATGAAAAGTAACGAAAAAAAAGATCACAAAAAGGGAGGTTATCTAGAAAATTTTGTGAATGTTGATAGCAAATTTTGATTATTTGATAACTATCATTAAAGAATCTAAAGATCTTAATAAGATGACATTGAACGATCTTTAAGCCTCTCTGGGATCAAAGGAAATTTGGATGAATGAAAGATTTGGTTGCTCGATTGAACTGACTAGTTGAACATTAAAAGCTCAATCAAAGTTAGAAGCTCCAAAGTAAATAAACAATAAAAAAAGAGTCAGAATTTTAAGTGGGAAGGAGGAAACAATTTTAAAATTAGCCAAGGAATTAAAAAAGGTGACTTAGGAAAAGTAAAATATAATGTTCAATGTTTAAAGTGTAAAAAATTTGTTCATTATCAGTCTGAGTGAAAGTCACATATTTAGTGTCATTACAACAAAGAATATAGTGCCAAAGCTTCAAATGGAAAAGAGTACGATGAGGAAACAATGAAAAAAATGATACAGAGACTTTTTTTATAACCAGTTATGTTGTTGTAAATGGAAAAGATATCAAGTGGTTATTGGATACTGGCTGTAGTAATCATCTAAGTGCCAAAAAGGAATTATTTTCCAACCTAGATGAGAAGTTTTGAAAAATAATAAAGCTCAGAGATAATTCCTCAGTTGTAATATCAAGAAAAGGAATATCGACATTCATTTAAAGGATGGATCATTGAATTATACTTCTGATAAGTTCTATGCTCCAAGCATTTGCCAGAGTCTTCTAAGTGTGAGATAATTGGTGAAGGAAGATTATGACTTGTGGTTTAACAAGCAATTGGCATTATCACTGATAAGAAGAAGGTTTTAATAGCAAAAATGAATATGTGTAAAATTTGACTATTTCTAATCAACATTGATTATGATGTTGGGTTATGCTGCAATACAAAGGTTACAGATAATAATTGGCTTTGGTAAAAGCATCCTGGAAACTTTAATTTTTAAAGCATCAAGTTCCTAGCAAATAAAAAGTACATGTTAGGTTTGTCGAATGTTAGGGTTCCTGATTAGCTGAGTAAAGTTTGTTTGATGGGATATAAACATCCATTTCCTAAAAGGTGTTCACAAAGAGCTACAAAACCATTGGAGATTGTACACTCAGATTTGTGTTATATGGAAGTTCCTTTTATGGGAGGTAATAGATACTTTATTACTCTCAGTGATGATTTTTAGCAAGAATACTTGGGTTTATCATTTGAAGGATTATCAATTTGGAAAGGATATAGATCTATATGATATTGATGAAGGGTAAGTTACTTATTATGCTTTCTTTATAGATGGATATCCAGTTACATTCCAATAATCAACAAAAGATAACAGATAGATTCGAGTTATAGATGAAGAAATTCATGTCATTGAGAAGAACAAAACATGGGAGCTAACTAATCTTACAACATGAAAGAAACTTGTAGGAGTTAAATGGTTGCCTGATTGGATATTGTAGGGATGATTATTTCTATAGCTTCTCAAGGAAGTTTGAAAATTTTCCCAAATAGATGTCAAGTTAGCTTTCTTTAATGGAGTTCTTAAAGTGAAAGTTTACATTAAACAACCACAGAGTTATGTGAAACAAGAGAATGAAGATAAAGTTTACATATTGAAGAAGGCACTGTGTGGATTGATGCAAATGTCACAAGTATGGTATACTCATATTAATTCATATTTTTTTAGCTAAAACTTTTTTACAAATGTTATTATGAGCATGCTTTATATTAGAAAACAAACAAGGATAAAGATATCATGATTATTTACTTATACATATGAATGATCTTATCTTCACTAGAAATAATCTTAAGTTACTAGCACAGTTATGGGAGGCTATGATTTCTTAGTTTGAGATGATATATTTGAGTTTGATGGTTTACTTCCTTGGTATCAAAATAAAACAAACAGATCAAGGGATATTTATTTCTTATAAGAAATATGCTTAAGATATTTTAAATAAGTTCAAGATGGAAATTTGCATAGTGATATTGACTTCAGCTGAAGAAAGAATGAAGCTTTATAAATATGGAAGTGGAGAGTTGGTAGATACAACAAACTTTAGAAGGCTTATTGGAAGTTTAAGGTATTTGATGTCAATAAGACCGAGTGTTATTTATGGAGTTAGAATCTTAGCCTTTATTTAGATCCTTACTTGCACAAGGGAAAGAAAAGGAAATATTGAAAGGAAAAGAGGAGAAAATAATGGAAGAGAAATGAGACTTTCTTTCCTCTATTTGTTTTCCTAATTTATTAAATGAGGGAATTGAAACTTATATTGGACAAAAGAATTTTTTGAGACCTTTATGCCCTTAATTATGGAACTTCAGCATACACAGATAAGGATACTATGGTAATTTACATATATTGAGGTTCTCTTATCTTAGATTTCTCCTCCTTTCCCACGAATTTGATGAGAGATATATTTGGCCCAAACTTCCCTCAGTTTCCTCTCCATTCTCTCACCTTCCCTTTGCTTATTTTTGTCCAAACGGTGAAAACTAAGAGAAGCTCAATTCTCTTCATTTCTTTTCTCTTGCTTTCCTTCAATCCAAACCAAGGCTTAAGTGGATTCATGGAAGCATCAAGATAATCTCATTGGCAAGCTGCAAAAAGAATTCTTAGGTACATTGGATAACGGAATCTTCTACTCAAAACCAAATAAGGTGGAGCTAGTTAGATATACTAATAATGATTGGGCTAGTGACACAAAAAATTAGAAAAGTATCTCAGTTTATGTTTCTAATCTTGGTTCATAAGCATTTTCATGGAAGAAATAAAATATTGTGGTCATTTCAATGGCAAAGGCATAATATATTGCAACAACATGTTGTGCAACCCAAGCATTTTGGTTGTGGAGAATGTTTGGTGAATTATAACATTAGCTAGATGGTCCAACAATAATTTCTATGATAACAAATTAGCAATTGACTTAACTAAGAATCTGGTTTTCCATAGTAAAAGCAAGCATATTGATATTAAGTATTATTATATTCAATATTTGGTAAAAGAAAATGAGATCGTGACTGAGTTTTGTGCCTTGTAAGATCAAATTGTAGATATGTTTACAAAGACATTGAAAGCTTAATTATTCGACAAACACAAGAAGAAGATTGGAATAATCAAATCAAGCTTAAGGGATGTTGATGGAGATTAAGCTTATTTTGTCCAATCTTTAATCACGAAGAAAATAACTTGTTAGTGGACAATTGTAGTCATTAACTGTCAAATATTTTACTAGTTATCAAATTAATGTAAAAATTGTCAAATTTTTTCACAATAAAAACATATATTATAAAATAGTTATCAAAGTTGTAATAGTGAGGAAAGGTATTGATTATCATGCAATCTCGAACACTGAAAATGAGACTCGAGACGCGAGAACCTCATGTATCTCCTTCATACGTAGTCCGAATCATGAAAATTCAATCGAAATCGGATTCAGAATACCTTAATTCCTTTTCCTGAAGTTAAACCTTAATTTATTACATATGTAATAAATCCAGAAAAATAGAAAAATGTTACTTTATAAATTTCTCGAACCCAGAAACTAACCCAAAACACCCAGGAGTACCTTATGGGAAATCTGAAATTTTTTGGAGTTTTTTTTAGAGAGCACTGTAGTTGTACGTACGGCTGATGTCAACATGACGTCAGCCGCCTACGTCATCGCTGACGTCGGTGCACGCGGCCGCACGTGCTGACCACTGTGGGTGCGTGCTCAGCACGCGCATCCACAAGACCACGTGGACGGCCCGGATGGCGGTTCCACGCGGGTCGGGACGCGGGCTACAGGTCCCGCCGAGGGTGCACGCGAGACACGCGTCGATCGCGGGCTAGAGCCGCGCGGCGCGCAACGATTGACACGCGCCTTCAGTATGCGTGCGCCTCGCGCACAGTAGCCGTCCCTCTGACGCCGGTGATGATTTTCGACATCTCAGAAGCTCATTTTTCGCTCTGTTTGGCTAGTTTTTCATAACTAACCTTATGTAAACTACTTTTACGCAATCAATCATGCAAAAAAGCTTAAAAACGAATCAAAATCAACAGAAAACTAAATGAGATGAAAAACTAAAAAACCTTCGTTTTCGGTAATCCGATCACGTAACCGCTCTAATACCACATGTTAGTACGTAGAGGGGACCTTATTACATACCCCAGGGTCCCGTGAAAAGATAAAAAATGAAGGTAATGTGGAATACTTGGATTCGGTTCCATCTCTGATTTCGATGCCGATTCCGAGCTTCAAACGACTCCGAATCTCCCGGGTCCTTTAGTGGAAAGTGCTCACCTGCTCTCGAGTAAGGCCT
>JANVCL010000135.1:110159-120950 GCA_026546855.1 Erythroxylum incrassatum | reverse complement strand
TCTAATACACAAAACATATAGTAAAACACTCATTAAATTTTCATTTCATATCTCTAAATTGCCACTTAAGGCTCGGGATCCAATAAAAAACACTAGCTACATGTTTCAAAGTTTCAATTGGATACAATAATTAGGGAATACTTGAACTTGATTTAAAATTAACCTTTAACTCTTTATATCTACGATCTTCAATGAGTCTTTCAAAGTGATAAAAAAACTTCAATAATTTGTGTTGGTTAAGTAACATACTTCTTTACAACACTATTTGTGCTCTCACTTCTTTATGTAAACACGAACACATTAGTGATAAATTTATTGTAACATATAATCTTATTTAGTGACAACATTATTTTAACATATCACTTTCATACTTATGACGAAATATGGTAGATGATATGGTCACTGATGCAAATTTCTTTTATCACTAATGCAATTATATTGCTGGATTGATAGTTTTATTTGTGACAATAATAAATACATTAGTGACAATATATTTTGTAATAATAAAATTTCATTTTTATGGAAAAATGACGTTCACACTTTTTCCTTAAAAAATTGGTGGCCAAGAAGTAATGGACATTGCTAAAAAAAACATTAGCGACAAATATTTTGTCACTATTTTCAATTATTTTAGTGGCGATGATGTTGTCACAATAAAATGAAGTATTGTTACGACTTAATTCATCACTACTTTATATTATTTGTGACGATAAAATTGTCACAAATATGTAAAGTTATTGTGACCATATAATTTTGTCACACATTCCATAGTTTTTAATATAAACACTTTTGTCACAATAGTATTGCATAATTGTGACCATTTTCTAAATTAGTTACCATTTTAATAGGGACGGAGGTATTTGTGACAAAAAGTGACAACTTAAAAAATTGGGCACTATTAATAATAGTGACTAATATTACTACTTTTAGTGATAACTTTTGTTTTCACTAAAAATACAATTTCTTATAGTGTTTCTTCAACTCATTCTTTGTGTGTTATTCATTAAGTTTCTAAATGTGTTGAAAATATCTATAAATTATAACTTTAAATCTTGTTAGGATTAGATAAATTAAACTTTTTTATTCATCTTTAATTCTTTAGTTAAATAATTTATATTCAAAGATCAAGATTAGTGTACATAAACATAGTATGACCACCTAAATATTTAAGAATGCTAAATTGATTTTGACTAATCTTTTCATGTATATTTTTATATAATTCAATCATTTCATTATACAATGTTTTGATTAGAAATAGAACATAAAAGTAATGTCACTCCATTTAAGTTCAATCATATTAGTTCTTTTCCACTAGTAATTGGTTTGATTGATGACAATTAAAAACCATTCTCAAAGTGTCATTCCACTTTAGCTAAGGATTTCTCAAATTAATACTGATTACAAATAATGGAACAATCTCCTAAATTACTTTAGGGTGATGAATCTTATATTAATTACTCAACTGTCTTCTTATAGTTTATAATATATCCAATAACCACTAATTGTGCCTTTTTTTAATCTAGAAGACGTCATAAGTAGATCAAATAATAATAATCCCTATACGAGATATTTTGGAGATCTCAAGTCAAAAAATTATTCATACAATTATCACAATATGAATTTTCATAGACAAACAACTAACGTTTTAAATGAAATTCTCATATAGGATCAGTTTAGTAAACTTGTTTTTTAACAAATACTTATAATTGTTTAAGTATTACTATACTTTAATCCATGAGATCAATTGCTTCCTTCATAAGGAGGAAACATAACATATATTAGTCTATTTATACTCTATTACTATCTAATATTAATAGAATAATAACTAGAAATAATTTAAGGATAATACATAAATGTAATATGAATATCATGAATACATTTATCTCTTGAGCTTTATCATTTACATCTGAATATGTATATGATAAAGAAGCCTCTAAATAATTATATCAATAAAGTTGCAATCAACTAATTAATTATAGGGCATAAACTAATAATTATATTTAAGCTTAATGTTTAATGAATTCTTAAAATTTATATTTTAATACAATCAAGGCTTTACACTCTTACACTCAATTTTCTCTAATTTGGTATATTACTTTTCAAGACAATAAAAAATTAAATATAATGTTTTATCAAAATACAAATTAAATTATAATATTTTGAATCATTGAAAATGAACCTTAACATTTACAAAATATTCAAAATAAGTCTTAAATAAATAAATTGAACGAAATTAAATCTTTGTTTGTTCTGTATCACAACAATAATGTTGTGGTATAAATTTAATATTTTTTTGATAAATATGTAAGTCTCATTATACTGTATAGCATTCACACAACATAATAGACTCAAGTGTCAGATTTAAGTTAAAATAATGTGATCTTTTATTTAGATTCTTAATAAAAATTAACTAAACCTAATTAATCCCTTTTTACCTAACACTTATTTTCTTCCAAACTTAGAAAACCCTAACTGCCTATTAGAAACAAAACACAACTACCACCAATATTTCAAACACTATTGACCATCATCTTATTTGCGACTGGCAAGAAGGGTAGCATCTAACAGGTGATTGATTATTTGGTTGTATGGCTGAATTTCCCAGCAGCTGAAGTATTTGAATTGTTGAGAATTTAGAGGTTTATGACTTATCTTGATATACAAATGGTGACATTTTCTTCCTCAAACCACCTTGTCTCTTATGAGATCATAATGTTTTATATATATGTTGAAACCTGAGCTTTCCACTATCTCGATGGTTGTTAATGTAACACGTAACAAGATCTTGGTTAGGTATCCCGAGTAAAACATGAAAGGGAAATAAACCAAAAAATGTGGAAAATACCTGATTTCGATTCCATAACTTCAAATGAGCTTTTCGAGGTTGAACTGAGCGCGAATTCACTGTTGTCTTCACAGGATTTGCTCACCGGGATGCATTAAAGCCTTTCTACAGTTTTCTTAAAATGTGAACATCTAAATGGGTCAGAGTAACTTAACGTTCATGAATAAGATGAGCAACTGCAGGAGACCTTAACCTCTTTATATAACATCCATGTCAAGCCTCCCTATCACAAGCCTGATATGGGTTTGGTTAACACTGCTCAAGATCCATTTTTCTCACGGACTTCATCCTAGTAACTTGATCATTTATTGAGTCATTTTATTATCTTTATCAGGATCAAATTACGTAACTTAACTGATAGGCTATAGAAAACCTATAAATACAATTAATTATTGTCCAACCCTATGGAAAATGTCAAAAATATCCAACATTCTTCCCCTTAGACAATAATTAACTATAGTATTGACTCAAGTTTAAAAACCAGTGCAAAATACGATTAAGTCACGTTACTATATTAGTCAACTAAGTTTAAAAACAAAACCTTTGATCCAAAGATAACAAAAGTCTATCATTCCATCTCACACAGCTTTTGATACTAAAAAATATCAAATGTATGTGTCATGTGTGACACAGATCCAATACAATCACGCATATCTAATACCTCACTAACATGAATGGAAAAATGGAATGTAGCAAACTAAGATGATACCTGTATGATCTAAATTGTATCATATTTGTTTGTAGGTCTCGATTTCTCTAAACTGTATGCTAAACTGAATAAGAGAAATCTTGTTTTCTCTCACCAAATTCTAAACTGCATTAAAGAAAACCTTTATGTTCTCTAACTGAATGTTAAACTACATCAAAGAACCTTAATGGGATTAAATACTTATATCCCTTTATGTCATGTTAAAAAATCTATGGATATCCGTTTAAACTGTATTTTTCCTAATGATATAGGCCTAAACTCAATCGATATATATGCCCAAAGACCTATAAAATGCTTAAGATCGACATAAATATTAAGACTTTTACATATATTATGACAATGTGTGATAACGTGTATTACTGAGGATAAATGATGATCATCTTTATTGATAAATCACCATACTGTCATAACACATCAAAACATATAAACTTTTAAGGAGTAAACATAATGATCCCTAACTAACAATGTTTAAGGATTTCAATACACCTATATTTTATACTTGTCTTCTAAATCAACTAACATTTTCTCAGTCTTCAAATGCTCGATCTTAATGTCACCTTTTGTATCAACTCCTTTATGGTCAAATATTTGACCTCTAAATGCTAAGAACTTATGATATTATTTTGTTGTTACTAAATAACATAGCAACAAGATTTTCACAGTACAACTAAATGGATCTAGCCATTGAATCAACCATAGACAATTCAAAATTTATTTTTTTTAGCCAAACCGCCTGTGAAGTAGCCCCATAGCATTCACTCTGTATCCATGGTCGAGGAAGTCACTTGTGTCTATATGACACTCTTCCATGACATTGTCACATCTGTAAACTTAAAACCTTATTCTAATATGGACTTCCTATCCTTTGGACATATAGCTTAAATTTGAATATGGATTCGCTACGAGGTTTAGAATGTTGACTTTTCTTTATGTCAACATATAATCCTTGGTTTTCTTTAAGTATCTCAATACTCGATGAACTGCATTCCAGTAGTCTATACCTAGGTTAGCCAGATATCAGCCTAACAGTCCAACATTAAATACAATGTCCAGCCTAGTGCATACCTTAGCATACATCAGGCTGCCAACCACACTAGAATATGAAACATTCCTCATAATCTCTCTCTTTGCTTTATTCTTTAGACACTATGCCAAAGATAATCTCTCACTATGAGAGATTGATGCTACAACAGGTTTATAATTTGCCATATTAAACCTTTGTAGCATTTGCTTAATGTATGCATTTTATGAAAGGCCTAATGAGTGTTGAGATTTATCCCACTAAATCTACATAACTAGGACAAAAGATGTTTCACTAAGGTTCCTTATGTCAAAATGTTTTGCCAAAAGTCGCATAACCTTATGCAACACGATCAAGTTATTCGATGTGAGCAATATATCATCCATATAAAACAATAGAAAGATAACCTTGCTCTCCCTGACCTTATAGTATAAGCATTGCTCTGATACCACGTGTAATAAGTAATAGGACCTTAGTTGCATATCTCGAATCGAACGTGAAAGGGAAATAAACGAAGAAATGTGGAAAATAACTGATTTCGGTTCCATAACTTCAAACGAGCTTTCCGAGACTGAAACAAGCACAAATCCACTATCGTCATCATAGGAACAGCTCACCGAGACGCGTTAAAGTCTTTCTACAGTTTTCTTAAAATGTGAACCTCTGAATGGGGTAGAGTAACTTTTTGTTCACGGATAACATAAACAACTGCAGGAGACCTTAACCTCTTTATATATATAACATCTATATCAAGTTTCTCCATCATAGGCATGATATGGATCTGGTCCATATTGATCTGGATCCATTTTTCTTGTGGACTTCGACCTAGTGATTTAGTTGATTTGTTGAGTCACTTTATTATCTTTATCAGAATCAAATTATATAACTCAACCGATAACTTATTAAAAACCGATAAAATGTAATAAATTATTTTCCAACTCTATGAAAAATGTCAAAAATATCCAACATTTAATGTCCCCAAGACTTCGAAGTTAGCTAAGAGTTGACATGTTTTAGGAGTAACGCCATGGAAGAATCAATATGGAGCTTGCTTTTTTCATGTACAATCTTTACTGTCCATATAGTCTTTTTGTTACTAATTCTGGTTTAAAAATTTCAAGAGATTGATCAGCTCTTAACATAGTTGGTCTTGGGATTGGAATTTATCTTTCAAGCAGGGAATTGCAATTTCATTCACCACAAAATCTCTCATCTTAAGTAATTCCCAATTGCATGCAAATGTTTTTGTGCGGGGCTGTTAAATTTGATGCATTAACTTTGGAAAAGGCCTCAATCTCTGCTGACCATAAGACTAATACAAAAATCAAATGGAAATCGCGAAATTCAGTAACCAACTAACCATGTACTTGTATGATGGTTGTCAATTTTCTTGCATTGTCATTGGATCATGTTTTCTGATACAAATTTAATTTTAAGGAAGGAAGGTGAATAGGGCAATGGGCGGTGGTACTTGCTGTTGGCAGAGAAGACGACGACTGGTGGTGCTTGTTGGTGGCTATGTTTTTCTTTTAAAAGATAGCTATGATTTTTTAAGTCTCGAAGAAGACGAGTGTTGGTAAAATAAGTTTTTTTTTGAGATATTACAAATAAAAATTAAATTACTTAACTTAAATTTAATGTATGGAGCCACTATACCAGGAAACACAATAAATTCATATATCGATTTAAAAATATTAAATTTATACTACTATAATGCTAATGTGATATATAATAGATAAAGATGTAATTTTATCAAGTTTCCTCTCTATTTAAATTTTCTTTTAAAAGTTTTTATAAATATTAATAGTTTATTTTAATAGTTTGAAACATTAAGGTTAAAAATGTAATTTGATAAAAACTTCATATGATCAAATTTATTCTTTTGTTTATTTTTTAATTTGTGTACCATAAAAAAGCGTACCAAGTGCATGTGCTGTATGTTTCATTTGTCGATCGGTCGTTTGATTAAACACCATGTGGGCTGTAAAGATATAAACGATTGAGAAAATTCACCGCCTAGTCCCAGCTTCTTTGTCTGATTGCTGGCCACATTTGACTTTGTTAGACAATAGACACTGTAATCATTTGCGAGTTGCATCGACCATTAACATGTAGAAGCTAAGTGCATGTGATCAACCCTACTATAAGAACAGATAGCTCCGTACAAAGTGTACACTAGATACCGCATACAGGAGATTGATGGGGCATGACAAGTGCCAGGTGAACAGCACAAACTGATCAAATGTCTCTGGAAGAACTCAATTTGACTATATGTGTGAAAGATAGACCTGATTGTCAAAATGAGGAAGTGAAATCTTCTGTTCTCACTATCCAATACTAACCTTATGCAAGCATGGCCACAAATTTTACTGAACCATATTTGAGTGGCACAGGGTTAGTATGAGATAATAGGAACAGAAGATTTAGTTCCCAGAATCAGATGCCCGATTTGGTCAAGTTGAACAGAGAACAGCCTCCAACTGTTCTCCTGGAAACCAACGTCTGAAGCTTGTAAGTCCCTTGTCTGATTGTTGATTGGACATGGGGGGCCTACTCTGATGGCATAATCTGATAGCTATGGAAACAGAATTTAAGCTCTATGTCATTGGTCAAGAATCAGAATGCTGGAGGACAACATGCATCCTGAGGGCCAATTGAATGGGACATGATCTTACGTGTCAGATATTTTGTTCCAATTTTGTCTCATTTTATTTTAATTTTTTATTTATACGCAATTGAATGGGACATGATTTTTTTGCCATATATCTAGTTCTAATTTTGTTCTATTCTATTTTAATTATTTATTTATATAAGCTCATATAAATAAACAATTGAGATAAAATAGTTCAAAGTTAAGATAGGATAAATAGCAAAAAAAAAAATCTAAGGGGCAATTAAATAGCTCCGTTTAGTCTTTGTCCAAATCCCAACTTAGTCTTAGCACTCACGGGAGAGGATCCTTCGACGCTCAACAGACAAAAAGGACATATACTTCATGCTAAAGAACTCGTGATAGATTCGCCCTCTATCAGCCCTAAATTCACGTTAACATAGGAACTTGAGTATAATGATCTTTTAACCATGCCATTGTGAGCCACATATTTTAGGGTTGGAACAGGGGATGAGAATAGAGGATCCCATCCTAAAGCCTAGAGGTATCATTGCAGGAACGCAATTTTTTTTCTTTTCGATGAGGATTTTATTTGTACGTTTTGGAAGTAACAATTGTCGATAGGAAGCATCTTACAACTTTCAGACGGTTCTCGTGATTCTTCAATGAGTGTTTAAGAGGAGACAATATATATACCTTGTTGAAGACGAGCGATGATTCTGGTGAGGAGAGTTGACAATCTGATTTCCCAACCATTAAAACAAGACGGAACGTTTGAGAGTAATCTACTTCTAACTCACTCAAGTGAATTTAAGCATGTATTAAACGTAATAGCTGTTTTGACCAGTAGCGCCTAAATAGGTCAATCTGATGTATCTCGATGATTGGTGTACTTTTGTAATTTTGCAATAGCTTGGTTATCGATAATCAAATACCTTATTTATTTTTCAAAAAAATGTCTAATTTGATAATTTATTATTCGTAATTCATCAAATTCACTCTCATTCTTGTAATATTTTTTTTAAAGAAGCTAAACTGAAAACGTTTTACTTAAGATAACAAAGCCATGCAATCTGATTTAACCAACAATTTAAATCATTCTAGATACGGGCCGTTGTCGTCCTAATGTATATCAAGTCCTTTCAGAGTTATGCCCAAGTGCAGCTGCACGCGAAGGACAAATCTCAGAGGCAGTGCTCTGGGGTGGCAATTGCTCGTGCATGCGCGACGAGATTCTCCAAATTTTCACATATGTCTTGCCGATACTTCTAATCTTTGTGCAGCAAGCTTAAGAAGACAACGACAAGAAGTGATAGGACTATATGTTGGCTGTCACTTTCACCAGGAGTAAGAGGCAATAATTCATGCATCTGGATCACGAAGATACTGATATCTATGCCTTGTTCTAGCCCCTCGTGACCACCTCAACACGCCCTTATCTCCTTGAATTATTTCCTTCTTTTCATAAATGTTTATGATATGATAGTACCCGATTATAACCTGACAGTCCTGCAACTACTTTTTAAAAAGAATTCAAAATTTTTGTTTTGATTAATCAGTTTTTATTATGTTCATTTAAAATTTATCTACATATTTATAAAAAACAATATGTAGACAAAATTAAGTAATACATAATTAAAATACCTTAACAGAAACAAGATGTTCCAACCAAAAAAGAAAGGAAAAGAAAGAAATAATGAGTTAAGTACCACTTCAGTACTAATTTCATGGAGCACCCGATTAGGTAATTTATGATTAGCGGTTAAATGTGCTCCGCAGGTATCACGCCGATATTTTTTAATAAATAAAGATAAATAATTATTACAACAACAATTATAAAACTCAACCATTATATAACCTATACTCTAATCCAAATTAATAGATGATCTCTCAATATGCCACATTATTTTGAAGCAACTAAATATTGTAAACAAGGTAATTAGGCCCATGTTAAAAAAATAAATTAACAAAGAATTGAAATTAAAGAAGTTGTTGACCAAGTATGCTTACTAAAGATTTGAAGTTTTGTCCATAATTATGAATGCCTAAAAGCTTAATGAGATTATAAGAGGAAATCATTTAACTTATCTAAAAAAGTAAGAACTTTGTTAGAAATAGATGTATGGTTGTGTAAGTGAAAAATAATTAAGTAGAAAAAGTTTTCATGTCCTGAGTTAATTAAGCATATGAAAACCACATCATCAACAGTTAGATGCACTTTTTAATGATAATAGAAATTGAAAAGAATCACTCACTGTTTGAAGGTTGATTTTCAAGAATCATCACACTGAGTTTGTTGCAGAATTTCTTTAACATGAATTTGTGATGGTCTTAAATTAGAGAATACATTAAAGAATCAAATGCATTAGACTATAAATTAGAGAACGCATTAAAGAATCAAATGCATATGTGATAATCATAAATTAGAGAGCACCATAAGCTTCATACATAAATCAAGATTCCATTCTCAAATCTCAGTCAACTAAAGAGAATCAAATTTATTAGAGCATATGTCGAAGAAGGCATTTGAAAACAGGATAATAAAGGATATTCAAAATTGAACTATTCTCATTTTGCAATGAACTACCAAGAGAAGCAAAAAACCAAATAGTAGGCGCAACCCAAACCAAATCCAATGAAATAGATGAGAAAATAAAGCCATTGCCTATTTTTAGGGCCCAATCTAAAAAGGTAGCCACAACAAATCTAAAGAAATGAAATCAGCATCCCAATCTAAGACAAATAAAGGTCTAATCTTACTTTAACTAATACAAATATTAACATGGCCTCCAAATTATAATCACTAGATAAACCAATGTCTCGTCATTTACTAGACTTTCAACCACCAAGTTGACAAATCATAAATTCACTCAAGACAGTGAAAATCATTTTTCTTCAAGAGCCCTACTCACGTAGGCATCATAAACTAATTCTTTTCCCTTCAGATTATACCAACCCCCACAAATTTTATACCAACCAAACCCCCACCTATAAGTGAATAACAATTCCTATAAGCAGACAGACATGAAAAGATGCAACGCATATATAGAGGTTAAGACAAATCAGACCACTATATCTTGAAAATGTTAGATAATTCAAAATATTTTGAGTATCAATGTTGTTGAGATTGATTGTGTTTTTGAAATTTAGTTTGAAAATATTTTGGAGTAGATTATCTTCAGATCTAGCTGTTAAATAAGACGCACATCAACAGTTTGTTTAAATGTTTGCTAGAAAATATGTGGATATATTGATACTGCTTGATTTTTGTAATTGATAAGCCTGCTTCAATTATAAAAAGACAGGCTTGTTAGTGTTTTTCTTGACATCAATGAAATCATCATTCACTTGACTTCCTTAAATGTTTTTCCTATTTTTCTATTGCTGCAGTTTCTTTTTGTTATAGGGCAACAATTGTAGTATCAGAGCTAGAGAATGGCTACAATTTCAGCAGCAAGTTCAACACAAAATCTGCCTGTATTTACAGGTTTAAACTACCAGTTTTAGCGTATTAAGCTGAAGATAGTTCTCGTCTCTCATGACTTGTGGGACTTAGTGAAGAATGGATATGAAGCTCCTGAAGAAGATGAAGGCGTAAGGTTGAC
>JANVCL010000135.1:69140-86105 GCA_026546855.1 Erythroxylum incrassatum | reverse complement strand
TTACCTACCTAAAACTAATACTCAAATAAGCAAATACTATCATTAACTACAATCAAATTATTATTAATTTCTAATTCTATAATTTTATACTTAACTAATTATTTACCAAAATTTCATACCCAAATATTACAAATAAATTACCATTTAACAAATATTAAAAATGTGTCAATTAATAATTTAAGCTTTTTTAATTTTACTAATTTTGATTATCAATTTTATAATTTTACATTTAATTATTAATTTCACATTTAATTATTAATTTTACAATTAGGTTTAAATGTTGATTTAATGTCAAACTCAATCTCAAATGCAATTGCACAAACTCAAATTTCAATCTCATATTCTCATTTATCAATAATTCAACAATTCAATATTAATACCTTAAAATCTACTAATTTAATTTCCAATCTACTAATTTAATTCAACAATCATCATTCCAATTTTCAAATTTAATTTCTAATTGGATTCAGATTTCGGACCAAATGACCAATCCATTTCCAAAATTTAAAATGCCAACCAAAAACATATTCAAGACTTCAACATTCACACTTCACTTTGTTCTACCAAAATCAACTTCACAATTTCCCCCAAATCCAACACTGAAATCAACTTCAAAATTTTCTCCAAATTCAACACAACAACACCAATTTTTAACCCTAAATCAACCTCATCCAACAACCAACACAATCAAACAATCATAAATTTCAAAATGCCATGAAAAATTAAACAAAAATAAAAAATCAATCGATCTTCACCAAAGGACTAAGGAGAAGGCCGGCACCGGACGATGTGTGGTGGAGAAAGCCGGACGGAGAGAAGACGGTGTGCGGTGTGCACGAGAAGGCCGGACGGTGTGTGCGAGGAGGCCGTCGGGCGTGCGGTGTGCGGTGGACGTCTTCAGGCATGGACGACGGTTGAAGGACGGAGGCGAGGCGAGGCCGGCCGGAGGCGCCAGACGCCGGAGTCAGGACGACGGAAAGGAGAGAAGAAGACGAAGAGAGATGGAGAGTCGGCGAGGAGAGAAGAAGACAAAGAGAGAGGGAGAGTCAAGGTAGATAAAATTAGGGTTGAAGTTTCTTTATTTGCAAATTGGTCCCCGTATTTTTTTTAAACGGAATGACCCCGGAAAAATTCGGTATTGGCAGTACCGACCGGTACCAACCGAAATTTATCCCTGGTATCTTTATGCCCATTCCGGTACTATTTTTCGGCCAGTACGAAATGTTAAGGCCGGTACCGGCCGGAACGGTACGAAATCCATATCATTGATTGTGACTATCAAATCTCAATTATTTATATAATTTATATATACATAAAGCATACTAACCACAATTTTGATCAAAGCTTTAAAAATTAAATCAAATCGCGAAATAAGAAATTAAAAGTTTAATAAATTTGTAAAAATAATAATAATTCAAATG
The DNA here is from genome assembly GCA_026546855.1 of Erythroxylum incrassatum. Lineage (NCBI taxonomy): Eukaryota > Viridiplantae > Streptophyta > Magnoliopsida > Malpighiales > Erythroxylaceae > Erythroxylum > Erythroxylum incrassatum. Next base: position 84,684 of record JANVCL010000135.1, on the reverse strand, counting down.
TGTTAAATACACAAAATTTATAGCTTACTATATACATTTTAAAATTATGAATAAGCATTAAATATCTTATAAAAGAATATAACTTTTTGTTGATTAGACAACTTGCCTTAATAACAAATATTCTTAGAACCCCTTAAAAATAACTTGGCAGAAGAATTCTTGACAAAATATTTTTAAAAATATAAAATATTTTTGATAATTTTAAATTATAAAAAAAACTTTTGAAGTAAATAAAATCATTGAAGAAATTTAAAGTAAAAAAAACAAAGGGTTAAAAAAATCTTAAATTTTAATCAATTTTGCAATTATGATTTGAACTTTAAAAAGTGGCAATTAAATAGTCGAGCTTTTAATTTTTTCAATTCTAGCATGATATTAGTATTTCTATTAACGTTGCTGACGTGACTTATCACATATGACAGAAACTATAAACACTTATACACGTAAGACTTAATTATGTTTGACTAAACTATATTGATTTGCGATTAAAATCCCTAAATCAAACTCGCTACCTAACGTGTTAGAATTAATAACCCTAAATCAGTCAGTTCTCGCATAAAAAGAAGAAGGGTTTGGGATGGTAAATTGAGATTTCATTCAGATTGTTGAAAAATGTGTCATTGTCATCTCACATTAGCATGACATAATGTCGTTGTCATATCGCACTAGCGTGACAAAGTTTTATTTAAGAACTTTAATCTCAAAATAACGTAATTTAGGTAAACTTAATTAAGTTTAACGTTTATAAGTATTTATGATCTTTGTCTTATGTAACAAGTCACATCAATAATGTAACTAAAATATTAATGTCGAGTTAAAATTGAACAAATTTGAAAGTTTCCAAATACAAAAATTAATTAAGTTTCAAATTTTGTTATTGGTCAATTCTAATCAACATTTTAAATTTAACTAAATTTAAGCCAATTTTTAACTTATTTAAAAGGTTTGATTCTACCAATATTATTAAGAATGTTATTATATAGTTAAGGATGACAATGAATTGTGTTTATCAATGCTTTTAAAACCGAGCTGGAAGTTAAACTGGCAAAAAGGAGGTTTAAGATTTAAAAGTTTTAATGATATTAAGTCGTCATAAAACCGGTTAAAGATTTAATAAAATTAAAGAATTTGAAAAAATGATTGATATTTATCGAAAAAATTAAAGTTTAATTGAAAAAAGAGGTTGTCAAATAAAAATTATTTGATTTATGTTGGTTTATAAAAATTGAATAGTTTATGAAAAATAGTCAATTAATTAACAAATTAATTGAAATTTAACAAAAATTATTGACTAAATCAAACTAAAAAATTGAAAACCAAATAAAAAATTTGGCTAGTTCAAAATTTTCACTATTAAGTCGATCGTATTGGTTCTATTTATCATTGATCTAATAGCCACTATTTATGAATGGGGTAATTTATACATTAAAATAATATTATTTGAATGTACTTGAAATAGGAATTATTTTACTTGAAAGAAAGAAAAAACGATTTAGAAAAGAAGACTAATACCTAGACAAAAACATTAAACTTGAAATATTGAATTATTATCTAAATTCATGATTTCTCGACACTCACCTTCCTCCACCCTCTTCCTACTCCCTTGACCTCATTGGTAAACCAACTTCTCTGCCCCGCTAGCCGAGATGGGATCCTTTGTCTATTTTATCCTGTCCCATAAATCTCAGTCATCTATTTATGTGAGATTAATGCGGGACTCACATAAATAAATGGCTGAGATTTATAGGACATGATAGGGACACGATAAAATGGACAAAAGATCTTGGCTCCCGCTAGCCCCACCTTTCTATCCTGCATCTTCTTGAACCACATAGACTTAGCTGATTTCCCGCCTCTAAATTCAAACATCCCGCGCAGCCACTTCACCGCCTTCCACCTCATCTCTGTAACACCCCAACCCCGCGTGACCCGAACCCGACATCATTGGTGATATCCGAGTCCGTGCTCCGTAAGGGTGACGTACTACATCAGTCAGTAGAACTCAGTAAAAACGTTTTGCTTTAAAAGATTCATTCCATCAGAGTCATTTACTTTTTCATTACACTCATGTGCGCGGATCATAAATCACATTAAAAAAACCGTTTAGGCCCAATACCGGGAGATAATCATGAATGCATGTACAATTATTTTTCATGTGCAAAAATTCACTGTTGGCCAATACCAGTATGCATGACATTAACCAATTAGTCCCTATCACTCTCATCCTATGCCAATTTACTATTTTACCCTTTCTGTCGGCGTGGGATGTTACAAATGATCCCACAATTCTTCGCCAAAAGCATAACTTTTTGCAACGATTTTATTAATCATAGCTAAAGGCTATCAATTTGGCAATGAAATTTCTAAGCCATTGTAAGATGCAGTTCCTTCTGTGACAATTCCCTATAATCATCACAAAAATATTTTCTTTTAGTGACAATTTGGAAAAGCGTTACAAAATGTTATACATAGAGAGGCGAATTTGTAAATTGTCGCTAATAGTAGCCAATAGTCCCTTCTACTGTAATGTATGTTTAGAGGTAATCTAAACTCTACAAGTTCTCATACAGCAACTAAAAATCGTGATACTTCAAAGTTGTATTATGATCATTGCAAGAAAACTATGCGTACAAAGGATACGTGATTTGAATGCACAGGCATCCAATTGGTGGGGAAAAGGAAAAAAATGACATAAGCAAAGGCATCAAATCAAACATAGATCATGAAAAAATGCACAACAGTCCACTAGTCACTATATCACAAATCAATGGTCTTTCCAAGGAATAATATACTTAACTTATGTCTCTATCAATTCTTGAGAAGGATTATAACATTAACCTAATAGTTAATTTTGTCATAAAGGTAATTTCGCTATCCAACATTAAGACTGAGTAGATTAATTTTGGTATTGCCCATCATATGACTTGTCAAGATTGCATCTTGCATGATGAAGAATATTAATTTTAAGTCTCTTATGTAAACCTTAGATGGTTCTTTTGTTCAAGTCAAGTGTTATGGAAATATCATCAGAAATTCAAAAATTACATTAAATCACGTTCTTTAAGTACTTCCTTTTCCTGTAATCTTATTTCTATAAGGAAATTAATCAAAATTTTAAATTACACAACTCTTTTTCTCCTTTTTTTCCTTATAAAACTTTGATAAGAGGAAGCTAATTAGCATTGGTGAACTCAGCGATGGTCTTTATTATTTTCAAGTAATCAATCTGTAACTTTATCAAATTTTGCTTATGATGCTAGGATTTTTTTTAAATAGCAAAATCCACTTGATAATTTATCTTTTGGTATATTGTCTTACATTAACAGCTTGAATCTTCATTGCGTGAAGCATTTCTATACATGTTATGAGACTTGTCATCAATCTAAACAAATCCTTTGTCCTTTGTCCTTTCCTACTAGCACTATTAAGACATGGCCATATTTAGACAGCGGATTGTATTAGCTGTTACCTGATGGTCTTATTTGGCAATCAACTGATTGCATTTAGCTGTTAGCTATTAGCTGATTATATCAGCTGATTTGACCAGTGGATTGCATTAGTTGTTTGCTAAAGATATTTGTTAAAATTAGTTGTTTAGTATTAGTTGTTTATGTGTAAAATGACTTATGATTTTTTAAAAATTATAAGGATATGAATATTATATATTATAGCATTTTAATGAATATTCTTATAAGAATTTAGATTTTGGATATTTAATTCCACAAAAATAAGTTTATAACTTTAATAAAAATCATAGAACATATAATAACAACAACAACATCAATAATAAGAATAAGAATAATAATAATAACAACAATAACATCAGCAACAACAACAATAACAACAACAACAATAATAATAATAATAATAACAATAACATTAACATTAACAATAATAAGAATAACAATAATAACAATAATAACAAAAACAACAACAACAACAATAACAACAACAACAATAATAACAATAACAACAACAACAACAACAACAATAACAACAATAATAATAGCAACAACGAAAACAACAATAATAATAATTATGATGATGATGGTGGTGGTGGTGGTGGTGATACATCCAAACATAAAATATAATAATCCAAATGAAGTTTAACAACACAATTCAAATAGAGCAAAAGAAATGAACACCATCATTTAAAGCAAAGGTTTATAACTGTCATTTAAAGCAAAGGTTTATAACTGCCATCATTTAAAGCAAAGGTTTATAACTGCCCATAGAGCAAAAGAAATGAACACCATCATATAACAATTTATAACTGCCATTAAACTAGGGGCAATATTATCACGAATAGTTGTCATCTCTTGAGTTCTTTGTTCTTCAACGCCTTCTTGCATAGAGTTAACTTCAACATCTTGAAATAAATCTGGAGGTATAAATTCAAGATCTTGATTGATGATGTTAAAAGCTAGGTCACCAATTGTACTTCTTCTAATATAGTTATGCAACACAAAAGCTGCACAATTTATTCTATTTTGATCCATCAATGAATACTTAGGAATTTTCTCCAATATTTTCCATCGAGCCTTAAGAACACCGAAAGCCCTCTCAATACAACTTTTCAATGATGAATGAGCTCGATTAAAACTTCTCGAGTTCCTTTTGGATTTGTACCACGAAACTCTGATTGATGATACCTTGTCTTTGAGTAAGGTTTCAAATATCTTTCTCTTTCCAGATAGCCTTTTTCAACCAAGTAATATTTACCTGAGAGTTCATAGAAGAAATATAATTATTATAGATGACATCTTAAAAATCTAAATTATGAATAGCAACTCCTACAATTCTTAAAATTACCTATTGGTGGTTTTGGAAATTTTAGTCTCGAATTACCAATTGTATCAAGGTAAATACGAGAATCGTGTGTTGATCCCTTCCAAGCCACTAAAACTTACATAAATAATAAGTTAAAGTCACATGTTGCCAATACATTTGTTGTCATTATTCCTTTCTATCCTTATATCTCAGTTGATCCTCTTCTGCAACAACTACCGCTATATGTGTACCATCAATAACTCCAATGCAATCCTAATATAAAACAATGATCATAAGATGATAAAACAACGATTTTTAATGAAAAATATAATGAAGGGAGGAGTAAGAAAATATTAAATTATCTTAAAATGTGGCATATATCTAGCATCATTGGCAATTTGTTGTAGAATCTCCTTGAATTTAGGATCATTTGGTATAGGTAAATTCCTTAAAAATCCATCCATAGCTCCCAAAACTTCTTTAAAAACTCTGCTCACAGTTTCAACTGAATGTTGAAAGTGCTCTTAGGTATCTCTATTAGGGGAACCTTTACTTAGGACATACACGAATAAATCAACTTTCTCTAAAATAGACATCCTATCGGAAGGTCTCAAACCATAATTGTTTTCCAAAACCATACATAATTGATGAAATGTATTTTGATTCATCCTAAATGTATTTAAACACCGTTTTCATGACCATTTAATAAGTCATTCATCCATAATCCTCCTGTTTGATAGGAAGTCATGCATGGTTCCTTGTATATGTGGTTAAAAAAATACACACCTATGTAACCAAATCCCAAAACTCATACTCATTGTCCAAAAATTGCTTAATTTGTAGAAGTTGTATAATTTGCATAACATTATCATCCATACCTACAAATCAACAAGTAAAATTATATTCTTAATAAACATAACACTATTATATCTAAATATAAAGAAATAAATAATATAACACGTAATAGAATTATATATTACCAACAAAATAAAAATATATAATAAAATAAGTTATCCAAGTTCATAATGTCTTAAAACATACCATGTCAACATAAGTGCACAAATAATAAAAAACAAGAAACTAAACATAGTAATGCATAGATAGAAACTATGTTTAATTTTTATTTTTGTCATACTCATACATAAATTTTATGTATTCAACTCTTTTTGTATCATCTAGTCCGAAAAAATGGCCTTTCTTTTCAAATCTTCAATCAACAAGCAAGCAAAGTAAAATTTAGGAGTACTAGTCTTTAAACCAGGCAAAGTATATAGTTTTTTCAAAGCATTCGTAACATCATGATGTGACGCACCTGCACCAGTACTTTGTGATGCATCAATATTCATCTTGTTCAAAATTTTTGTAATAGAAGTATTCATCTCCGTTGTTGCTCTTTGTCTCTCTTGAATCAATTGCATCATATCGTCAAGTCTCTCATACATTGCTGCAGATCTTCCTACCTTTTTAGTGGAATTAGTTCTTGTACTCTTGTTACTTTGTGAACTTTCATTACCCAAAACCCTTTTGCACCTTCTTCTCTCATTTCCTTCATTATGTGAAGCTTAAGGAGTAGCAACAGAAGTAGATGCAAGGGTCAGGGTGGTTTCTCTCCACACCTCTTCCCAATCACCAGTCACTTGATAATTGTTTAGACCAATAGACTCATCTATATTCTCATGATAATGATGGCCTAACAATTGATGATGAATATTATGGCTATCAGGTGGAGAAGAAACATATACTCCCTCAACTTCTCGTTATTCTTGTGGAGGATCAGCCACAAGACAAAATGTAATTTCTCCTTGGGCCAAACATCCAAAAAGTTTATCCAATTTACATTCAAGCTTAGGTTAAAGCCCTTCCTCTTTAAATATTTTAAAATTGTTGTTCTCCTACACAAAAATAATTAACTTATATTTAACTATTTATTTAGCATTAAAGTAAAGGAAAATAACTTAAAATGGGCTAACCTTAATCTTCAAAGTCCACCATTCCTCACTAGCGGCAATTGTTCCTTTGTCAAAGTCCCATCCTAATCCCGTTTCTTTTCCTTTCAACTGTTTCCAAAGACTCCATCTAGTTTTCATCCAATCAAACTTATTCTTAAGCTTAGTTTTATCCCATTGTAAGTTGGTCGCTTTGTGAAATTCTTCCTCTACCTTCTTCCATGGTATCATTTGACAAATAACTCCACCACGTTTTCCCTTACTCCTTTGAATATATTGGTTACAAAGGTCACAAAAGAGAAGAAGTATTTCTTTTGGCCAACGAATTCTACCTATATCATTCCCCCTTTGACTTTCTCCTTTGTTTCTATTTTGAGATGATGCCATCTAATCATACAAGATGAGAAAAGATTATGTACTTATTAACTAAGTTGCAATTGGATTAATTATTGAGTTACTATAATTGGTTACAATTAGATTATTTCAATAAAATAATTATATAAATACTTTTTATCATCAACATATTTTAAATACTTACTAACATTAAAAATATTTGATCTCTTAATTTAAATTGAGTAAATGAAATTAAAGATTAAAATATAAGTATTCTACATATATAAATTAAATATTGAACATTAATATCAACTATAATAAAAAAATTAATCCAACGATATAAAATAAAATAAAATATAATTGAATTATATGGAAGCTGTCCATTTGTTTAATGCAATACTGTGCATATATATGCACAGTGAAATCAAGTTATCAACTTACTGTCGTTATACATATATGAGATTACTAAAGTTAAGGTTTCAACGAAGAAGAGACACTCGAATTTCCCTACCACTTTGATCCTGCATGATGATTTTTATTAGTTCCTATAATATTAACTTTATTAGACACTGGAGATTGTTGCTATTCTTTTTCCTTCAACAACCAAAGATAGGTTTTGACTTTTTTTGTTAGCTAATGCTTCAAAATTGTTAGTCACGAAATAGCATATTTATTTTTTATTAAATAGTGACAGTGATCTATGTAGGCCATTTACTCACTTTCTAGTTATTTGTTTGGTTTTAGCTCATTTAGTTTTCTTTGACTCAAGTAGCTGAACGGTTGGTTTTATTTGATACGACAGAAGTTGCTTTGTGTAGAAAGGAAGGTTTGAGGCTAGACCCGAATAGGAAGATCAGAAGGATGGCTTGTGTTCGCAATCTATTAACTTAGTTGAGACGCCTATAGAACTAATCGGGGAGGAGAACTACCCATGTGAAATCAAGTTATTTACTGTTGTTATACATATATGACAGTGAATATAAATCTATGTTATTAGTTTATGCGGCTGTGTATATAAGAACAATATATATAAGAAAACTATTGTTTTATGCAGCGCGCAAATGATGATCCCTTCAAACGTAGCTTGAATCACTTAAAAAATCAATTTGTTTCAATATTTAAAATCACATGGAATGATCTTCTACATTATGCTAAATCCATACAAATACATCTCTTTGTAATAGTAACAAACATTTCAACATTAACAAATACAAATCCAGAGTTTTAATCCTTACCACTCCACACCGAGTCTTGAAACACGTTATGAACGAAAAATGACCACTCGCCAACTGTATATCTTGGCCACCAAACTTTCAAGTTGATGCTCTGTTAAAAGAAAAGGTTAGTTTTAAACAAATGAGAAAACAAATGCAAGTGGAGCTAAAACACTAACACCAAAACAGCAACAACCCAGGTTAACACTCAAAAATACCTAGGTTAACACTCGAAAATGTAAGTCCACACTCAATACAAGCCAGGTTAACACTCAAAAAAACCCTTCTCCTTGATTAATGAGAAGCAATAAAGAAAAAAAACACACAAGATTCTAAACATGCAGTACCCACATAAACACACACAGTTCTAAACCAAACCTTTTTTCATCTTAGTAATTATCAAAACTATAACACACAGTACCCACACAAACACACAAGCTTCAATCAAAAAACAGAAACAATCCTCTTTCAATCAAAGGAGGCATGATCAGAACATAAAGAGAATAAAACTTACAAACGAAGACAAAGGAAGACAGCATTGGCAACATCAAAGTGAACCCACAAAGAGTCGGTTAAGAATTTAGAGTCACTGTTCATAAAATGTAAGTTACCTAATCATTTTAAAGGCAATAACAGGCAGTGGAGTAGTTGAGAGTAATAAACGAAGTCATAAATGAAGTTAAATGCATGCAATACAAATAGTAGTTACTTCCTCCTAACTGATACAAGAACATTCAACTACACCAAATCCACATATACCTCAACTACTCTCAGACCTCATTTAATGAAACTAAATCTAACTCAGATGGCATTCATTAAATCTCAAATGGCATTCATTAATTCATGCCTGATGTTCCGTTAAATCAATTACAGCTACAACCATCAATCTATAGCACAGATAGCTAGAAAAATCCATCAGAAGCATAGATAGCTACCTCAGTGCGAATGATGGGCTTCCCATAAAGGCTGCTGCTCCTAGTTAGGGCATCTGTCTTTCACTCTGGTATGAATGCTAACCTCTGAAACAAATTCAACACTAAATTCATGATTTTCATTTTCTATAAGGTTGAAAACCTACCCTAATCCATGAATTTGAAGAAAAACTGAAAGTTAAAGCCTTTCCTCTGTTTATCATAGAATGAACATGATTTAAGCCCTCTAAACATCACAACAACAACATTCTAACATTAGATCAACTTATCTCATTATCTGTTCTGCCTGGTAGATGAGAGGCAATAGCTGACCATCTGTTAAGCAAAAATTGTAGAAATACGGTTAACTAACCAAGAAAAGTGAACAAAAGATGTCTCTATGGATTAAAAAGAGTTGCAGAGATAGCTACTTGTTTCCAAGAATGGAATGCATATTCAAGATTGTTTGCTCTTCTTCCTCAGAAAACTTCCCTCTCTTAATATAAGGCCTCAGATAATTTGTCCACCTTAATCTACAACTCTTTCCGCATCTATTGAGACCTGCAAAACATTAATTGCGTATGCAGTGCAGCATTACAATCATGTGCGTCTACTGGGAATAGAGAGAGTAGCAATATTATGTGGTTGGAAGTGCGAACCTGCAAGCTGTGGAAGAGCTCTCCAACTTCCATGGCCATGTTTCTCGATATAGTCGACAAGTTTTTGGTCTTCTTCAGGAGTCCAAGGTCCCTTTTTAAGACCATTCTCATCACAGCAAGGAGACCTCCCCATTTTATCTTTGCTCTACCAAGTTTCCACTATGTATTGTTGCTTCCTCCTGCTCCCACCAAAACTACAAGCCAACTATTTATACACGATCCTGAGTCCTTGCTTGCCATCCAATTCTAATTGATCGCTAACGTTAAAAACATGCACTACTTTTGTTGGTTGACTAAGATTAAGACACTTTTCTGCACTTAATTTTCTCAATTGTTTACGTGAGGTCACATACATGTGAAGAAAAAGAAAGGGAGTGGTTATGTTGGCAGGACAGACAATTTAATTAGCTTATACTTTATACCTACAAGATTAAAAACATGCTTGGAGTCCTAAACAGAAATCCGATATTGGTTGTTTGTTGATATTTTATGAATACATGATTATGGTAATTGCATTGTAGGTCGCTGTAGGGGCCGGCAAAGGAAACCATTCCATGCACGCAACGCGATATATTTCGTCATTGCTTGCTTGGCTTCCAAAGTAACTTGCGTCTATACTTACTCTGGATTTCATTTCACAAGAATCTTGTATTTCATACTTTGGGGTACATCAATTTATATCATGACAGTGGTGAAGTAATTACTTTGCGTTACTACGTGTCATGAAAATTAACATTTGCGCTTGTAAAAAAGAGCATCGCCCTGCATCGGTAGCCATATAGTAGTACGTGGATCAACTGAGTCGTGTTACTATATATATATAATCGACTTTTCGTATCAGAAGGTGTTAAAGAAATTTTAATCACTGGAGCAAAGGGTTTAAGTTAACTTCTCGTAACTCTTTCTTTTCATTGATCCATATAGGACTACGTTTGCTGATTTTTGGTCAGTAATTATGCCTAATTGATCCATGAAAAGGATTCAAATATACAATATACCAAATCACGAACACATTTATGGCTGCACATTCCTTTTTGTCTCCTTAATCGGTCGAAAACCCGCAAACTGAAATATCTATACAGAGAAGTAACTAAAATCAAATTTAAACTATACTTTTCTAATAAGACATTCGATGATCGCACCTATATATATTTTCTTTGTTCAAAACAAAAAAAAAGACTGAAGAGGGTGTGACGCATATTTGACCAAGAAGGTGATGTTATTATCAATGAAAAAGTTTGGTGCAGCAAATGCCCCAAAATTTATCTACATCAAGTGACACTTGATACATTCTAGTATTCATCCACACGCTTAGTAATGTTTTAATGGCCTTTTCCGATGGCTTGTCGTCATTCTCCTGGATTTATTGCAGTATTCTTCGTTATGGAATCTTAGTTAATTATGTACGTATAGCTAATAAATTTAACAAAATGGGGGGTTTACCTACTCATACAAGACTATTCATTCTCGGTCGTCTGTGTGAACCATTAACTAATAATCTAGTTAATTTATATAATAAGGTATTTGGATGTCTTTGCGACCTATACATGGTCGAAAGAATTGATACTATTGCTTTACCACAATTTGTAATTGTGAGGAAGTGAAAGCTCATCATTGTAACTCTAAGAAAGGTACTGAGCTTTTGTACTATGGTGGCAATTTGCATATGGTCATGATTCTTCAATTTCATTAAACTTAATTTTAATCAGTTCAATTAGAATTGTGTTCAAGATTTACTGGAATCATACTCCTATTTGTGTAATCAAATAATTATTTGTGGCAGCTTCTCTTATTCAGTAAGTAAGCTTTTTTTCTTACCTAAACCCCTCAATTAATGTGTCAACTTAAATTAATTAAGTGTCAACGTCAATAGCCGAAGTGAAACAGACCATTTTCTCCAACAAATCATGTAACCTCTCTCTTATTCTCATCACCCATAAGCTGTCAAACTCCATTTCTCACCTCACATTTAGTTAGTAAACGGTTAACAAACATTGGCTTACTCATACATAAACTCAAACTTTGGTCCTTTAACCAAGGATACTTGTCGGGTGGACCATATGCACCATATGATCAAAATAGTGTGTCATCACAATCTTTTGGGATCGATGTCAAGAGTCAGCTAAACCAACCAGTTTTACTTGTTCCAGAGGGTTTCCAACTGAGACATCCGAAATCAAGGTTCCACCGCCATCTGTTTTTGGTCTCAATATATTGTCTTGTACATATCTCTGTTTGGATCACACAAAGCACTTAAACATATATCACGTACGCTAAAATTGATTATTCTGTGTAGATGCGAAATGGGGAGAGGAGCAACCGCTATCTGATCAGAAAGAACAAGAAATCATTCTTTGTTTGTTTTCCTTTTTCCTTTTTCCTTTTAACTCTCATTTCTGGTTTCATTAACAGTCAGGCTTGTGACCATAATGAGAAAGAAAATGGAAGTGGGGACCTGTGCTACCTGTTCCAAGAGTAACTTGTATTGATCAAGTCTCGCGGATCACCTAATGGGGACTACGAAATCTTAAAGAAATTGCAAGAAATCTACGTTGACTTTAATTAAGAACATGATGCAACTAGCTTGTTCTATACTTCCCAATCAACCAAGTTTGATCTTTTAAGTAGGCTTGTTGGCAGAATCTCGCTAAGACCAACTTCGAAAGATCGAATATCTTTGCAAGTATATGATCAATGGTCATGTTGAACAAATACATATTTTTGACCTCGTAGTCCTTTCCTCCGGTGCGTAGAAGATCAGGTCAAGAACTAAAGTATATACCGTATTCACAAGTAATGGTATAAAGACGGGATAGAGCCAATATTCACATGAGGATCACCAAAGTCCAAGGCAAAACATGTGAAACTCACATTCAATGGTTTATATGTGGAATCAAGTTGGTTTGGAGAAATTCAAATATACATTTTTTTAGTTAATCTTCATGTGTATTTTCTAATTTGTCCTTCTTTTTGGTTTTCTCTACGCATATTTAACGAGAATAATTATTTATATAAAATTATTCTCCAATATATATTTTTCTCTAATTACTTGTTATAGATATATATTTTTCTCTAATATATATGATGAAATTTTCTTTCCTATACTTTTTTAAGTTAGTGCTTGTGTACTCGAACTTTACATTTTCTAATTTTTGTGTGTGTAAAACTTAGCCTTGCATCTTTATTATTATCTGTTGTTCATCATTAAATTATTAATAACTCCCTAAAGAAACTAAACTTATATTCACTTGTTTAATGAGCCATGAAATCTAAACAATCTATTCTTGACAAAAGTCAAGCACTTGTGTGCAGTTTTTTCAAACCAATATGAGCAGAACAACGATTTGGTGATCTGATATTCAGAGATTTTGGTTAAGGTATGCACCCAACCAATTAACTAATGTGTGACTTCTTTTGAATGCATGAGTATATATATAGTCAAGAAATCCTGCATGTATATACAGATAATATGTATACGTATTGTACATAATTTGCACTTAATCATTAATTTTGTCGAATAATCTACTGTTATGTGTTCCAAACTGGCATTATGTATTTCAAAATAGTTGAAAAGTGTAATGCAGCGCATCTTTAAAAGAAAAAAGGAAGGGTCAGTAGTAAGCATATTATCGAAATTCTTATTGAAATTTATAAAATTATAGGAAAAAAACGTATGTTGTTATTAAAAGCAATTAAGAAAGAGGAAATTGTTCACATGATAAAACGAGGTTAGATAATGATTCTAGATTTGATAGACATAATAAAGCTAGTGTTGGCTTTGTAAATTAAGGAATAAGTAACATAACAGGAATAAAGAGTTCTTGCCTTGCTATCACACAAAACAAAACACATTCATTTGCCTTGTTTAATCGATGCTTGCATTGCATGTGAGCATCGAAATTGAATATTAAACATTTCCCTTCTATCCGGAACAAGTAACAGTCATGTTCTTTTTATTCGGACAATTTGTCCCCAGTACATATCCAAAAACGTTAGCTATGCCTATGTCTTCTCACCAAAATAAATAAAAGAAGTCAAATCATATCCTTCACGATGGATATAAATACCACATTCTCACCGGAGTAGTTATATGTGGGTATTTATTAATCATAGCCAAGAAGCTAGTCATCCTTAATAGTTTTTGCAACGTCTTAAATTATTGATTGAGAAAACTAAAATAAGTGTTCATGGATAATAAACGTGCCACTTGTTTAAACAACGAGACAATTCTTTTGGCCAAACCAAGTTGCCATTTAACTACTAATATCTCTGTGAGGCAGAATCCACGTTTAATGGGACTATCATTTTTTTGTCCGTTGCTATAGGTGTAGTCAAGGTACAATACTCTGAGCTGATTCAGACTCTCGAGAGTGTGTATAAAGGGGCATCTCCTCAACTGTGGTTTATCTGAACTGACTTTACAATTTTCCATTACAATTTAAATTTATGAGAAAGTATTTATAGATAGACCCATGCACCAACAATTACACCCAGCTGTGATTTTTAATATGGCATACCATTTTATTTAGTATGTCTAGCAAAATTCAATTCAGAAATAACAAATTACTCGTAAGTATTGATATAATATCATATACTTCAAATTAGAAAACTGTATAAATTTAATTTAATAAAAATTGGTCGGGTCGGCTGTGCTAGGCCCAGGCCTATCTCCAAATGACCACGGCCCATCCGACCCGTCAGGTGTTAGACTCCTATGCAAACACAATGATCTATGTAAAGACCTAAACTTAGTGACAATCTACGGCATATATAAGGTACTATTCTACTATGATACAGGTACGAGATCACCACCCTAGCTTCCTCTCTGTTCTCAGCAACCGAAACTCTCTCAAAATACTAACTTGAGCGTCGGAGGGGCCTTCCGGAAACCAACCCCCGGCGAACCTTTATTTATTTTGCAGGTATTCATCAGCCAAAGTTACACAGAATTATGGATCCAAACCATGATGTTCAGCCTCAGTAAAATTCGACTGAACCAGTTGGCGCCCACCGTGGGGCCCGACATCAGGGCACCACGTCCAGAAACACACAAGTCAGTCAGGCGGCAGCAACCAATCCTGATATAGCTACCGTCATGGCTCTTGCGATGTAGCGGATGGGTTTGCAGCAGGCCGTCGCTCACTCGCCACCGCATCTTGATTCCCGCATCTTTATATTTTTCTGATCACAAGCCCGACCAGATGAGCTTCAAAAAGAGGAAAAACAAAAGAAATCACCCCTCGGTAGGAGGGGAAGAGCCAACAACCGGTCTTGGAGAAGCAGCTTCAGGGGCCGGCATAACAACTGAGACAGGATCAGGAGGGAAAACAGTTAAATTGGCAGGAGGGGGTTGGATGAGTGACCTAGGCAGGATCAGAGCCTGCAGGAAGAACTGGAGAAGCATCCTCGTGAGATTGCTCTTCTTCCTCGTCCGAGTTGAGGTCCAGATCTTCATCTAGAACCACCACACATTCTCCCTCGATTATCTCCCTCATTTCCTCCAAAGAAAGGCCAAGACCGGTGGGAATCATTGGCACGGCATAATCCTCAAAGGAAGGACGATCCGACCCGTCAGGAACACAAACGCTGTGACAGTTCTTCAGGATGGAGAGAGCCAAGTCGCAAGCATATTCATGGCACTCCCCCTGTAAATACCGCTCTTTCCATCGCTTGATCGCAGCGATTCTTTCCCCCTTTATAGAGCTGCGCAA
>JANVCL010000135.1:38692-50904 GCA_026546855.1 Erythroxylum incrassatum | reverse complement strand
TGTTTGGAGTTCCGTTATTAATTTTCACCTATCGGTTCTTCAATTAACAACTAACGTCAAGTAATGGTTGGCCAAACTCAATACCAGAAAATCAATTTCAAAACAGAGAAATCAAAACCAAAAAAATCCATACATATAAATCAACCCAAATTTAGTCCATAAAATTAGCTAAAAGCTTCAACCCAACCTTGAAACTTTGGAGAAATTACTCACTCATGGTAGGATGAAAATCACAGAAATTATGCGCAGCAAACAACATCAGGAGAAAGTAAATAATAAAATAGAGAAGAAATAATCCCTTTTCTGCGTCACTGCGTTGCTACGCCTGGTCTGCCTCCTGCGTGCTTGCATCTCCTAACTCCTCTCTAGTTGGTCCCTCCTTAACGTTGATAGCTGAATGGTGGGTGGCTGATGTGGTGTAACATTTTGAGCTCAATGTCGAGTGAGTAATGGAGAGTTTGTAACGTGAGTGGCTGATTTTTGGGTGGGGTCTTGAAGCTCTCCCTCAATGCTTGGTGTTGTCGTTGGTGCTTCTTTTTTAGAGTGAGTGAAGATTGAAAAACATGAAGAATGAGTGCTTCTCCTCTAAAGTAGCGTGAGTGGAGTCTTTTGAGTGTGATTGGCCAAGGGAGTAAAGAGAATGGAGCCCCCAACTTGGATGTGCGTGAATGGTGGTTTTTTTTCAAAATGAAGGGTGAATGTTCAATCAATGAAGAGAGGTGCTGGGTCCTCTCATGTGGCGTTGGAGAGTTCAAATTGAAGAGTGATTTTTGGTTAATCAATGAGTGGAGAGTTGAGAGCTCCCCTGTCCCACCAGCTCTCTCTTAATTTGTATAACGTTTTTGCCCTCTTGGTGGCTCCACCGATTCTGTTTTTATTAAAATCCAGCAGCTCCTTTTTCCTTTGGTGCTTGGTGGCTCCCACGTTGGTGTCTTCTAATGTGTATATCGTTGGTGGCTTTCTTTTTATTTGTTGTAACGTGAATGCTTCTTGTCCTCAAGCTCTCCTCTCCTGGTGATGTTCACGCCTAAACCCTCCTTCATGCTAGGTGATTTTTGTTTCCACTTGGATGTGTGGTCGGCGTGGTGGCTTGGATTTTCTGCTGGAGCTGCTCCTCTTGTTTACACCTCCTTTAGCTGCTTAATTCACGCCTGCTTTGCTTTTTTTTCCTTGTGTAGGTCTGCGTGATTCTTCTTGTTGGCAGCGTGGGTTGTCCTCTTCTGCCTTGTTTCATTCTCCAAGCACGCTATGCAACACCTTGCGTTTATGCTTTTCTTCAATGCTTCCCTGAAACTTGAATCACGGGAT
The DNA here is from genome assembly GCA_026546855.1 of Erythroxylum incrassatum. Lineage (NCBI taxonomy): Eukaryota > Viridiplantae > Streptophyta > Magnoliopsida > Malpighiales > Erythroxylaceae > Erythroxylum > Erythroxylum incrassatum. The sequence goes on along the minus strand of JANVCL010000135.1, from coordinate 49,596 downwards.
TCCGCCATCTGAGTCAAAAATTATGACCGAAACATCGTCGATAGGTCATTCTGGCATTCCAAACTATGACGTGAATTTCGTTAATTTATTGCTCCTTAATTCCAGCTCAGAAAAATCTATAATTGGTCCCAAAAAATCCGTCAATGAGTCAAGAATTTAAGTATAAAATTTCAGAATTTTTGACTAAACCAATCTCGAGATAAAAATCCCACAATGACTAGAGGTCAAGTCTGCCGGAAACTCAAAAACAGTGCAGTTCAAGTCTATTTGTATCATTTATGCATTTTATGTTAATGGACCTCAAATAATGCTAAAACATGATAAACCAACCATAAATGAACATAAAATGAATGTAAATGACTTTGAATTAAGTCCTAAACATATATGAAAATATGAGCTTATCACTTGGCTAAATAAACAATATCAACTTTGTCTTCAGTTTCCTCCTCTCTCATCATTCTTCTTTGGTCCATGACTTGAAGATCATTTAGTGATTATTCAAAGGTTATTTTTGATAGATCTTTAGAATTTTCAAGTGATGAGACTTTGGTTTCATACCTTTCGAGAAGGGTCACAAGAAGCTTGTCTACCACTCTTTAACTTAGAATTCTTCACCAAGCAATTTGATTTGATTGACGATAGACATGAGCTTACTTGCATATTCCTTGGCACTTTCAAATTTCTTCATCCTTAACATCTCAAATTATTTTTTGAGATTCAAAATTTGCATCATTTTTGTTTGATCGTTGCCTTCAAACTCTTCCTCGAGTATTTCTCATGCTTCTTTTGGCAATTCACAAGCCATTATGCTTGTAAAAATTCCCTCTGACACGGTCGAATGCATACAGAAAGTGCTTTTAATTTCCTTGTTATTTCTTCATCATGTTTTTTGATTTGAGTTAGTGTGAGATTTTCTAAAAGTGGAGTAGGATTAAAATCACTCTATCTTGAGTAGCTTGCATTTATATTGTGTAGCCCTTATAGCTTTACTCAAAGGAGTCCTAAAGGACATAGACATAATCTTAAAAGCCTTTCTTTGGTCTGCGAGTTCTGACAAAGCTACAAATGCTAAATTTCAATGGGGCGAGGTGTAACCCCTAAGGTGTTTGGGTATTAAGTCTATTGACTCCACCCAAAAAGTCTTAATATGTAAGAGACTCTGGAGGTTGTATATTGATCATAATGTGTTATGGGTTGAATGGCTTCATGAGTAGCACTTCCACAATGGTACCTTCTGGCAAGTTGGCATTAGGAAGGAATTTTATTGGATTCTGATCCAAATATTGCGTATGCGTGATATAATTTATTCTTACATTAAGCATCAGGTCGGTAATAAAAGTCGGACCTAGTTTTGGTTTGACAAGTGGAGAGACTACAGTCCACTTATTTCGCACCCTTGTATTCGACATTTGAGTGATAGAATTCCGTTGAACCTAAGGGTCTCGTCCCTTCTTTGTAATGGCCAATGGCAGGGTACTTTCAAAGGTTTCAATACTCTAGCTCCCATTTTACCTTCTATTCCCGATATGCTACGGAATGATGCCATCTTGGAGAAGATGGAAACTAGTGGGCGGTTCACAAATAAGTCTTGTCATCCCAAAAGGGTTATCCTAATGCTATTATCTATCAAGGTGCCTTTCTTTCTACCATCTACAACTTTTGGAAGGAGCGTAACTCGAGAGTATTTACACAGAAGGAAACTGGAGCTTATCGGGTTGCAGAGAACGTAATCAATTAGATTTGATCTTCTTTAATAGCAAAAAATCTACCACTACTTTATTTGATGAAATGAAGTATAGTTGGCACCTTTAGCTTGGTCATGTAAATAAGTTGTGTTAGATTTGCTTTCTTTTATTATGTATAGTCTTGAACTCATTGTAATATTAGTTTAGATATATATTTTCTTTTTATTTTTCAAAAAAAAATTTGTACAGAATTCTAACTAGTTAGCCATCTCTCTCAGCAGTCATTTAACAACAGAAATAGATGGTGATTTAACTAAAGACTACTAGATCACTCCCTAGCATGTACACGAGGGAACAAACTTCATAACGTGATGATTTACTACTGGATAAAGATGGAGATTTTTTTTTCCTCATCCTAAAACTTGCAACCAACAGCTTTGATCCTTTTAACATCGATCATAATTAGCACAAGAGGCTAAGCCTTGGCTTAAACAGCCGAGGAAGGCTCTGTTCTGGTGGGTGCATGAATTTGCAGTTAGGGCAAGCAGGTGTAGAGCGGCAGAGCATCACCAGCATATGACACTTTGTGCACACAGTAGCTACCATTTCTTGCTGATGATCATCTCCTTGAACTGTCAACCATGAAAGACATGGCTTTAGCCCTCCTGAATTCTCATTTCCATCTCTGCTTGAATCAAAAAATCTATCATCAAAACCCTTTGTGCTAATAGCAGAATTACGCTTCCTAGTGTGGTCATTCGCCTGGTGTTTCCTTTGTGAATCGCATGGTAGGTTTAGCTCAAGATCTAAGCTCATATCACAAGGACTACTTGGTGGCTCTGGACTTTCCCTTGGATCCTTTGATGTTCTCTTCTTTGTCCTTGTGTTAAAGAAGTGTATCTGACCGGACTGTCGCAAAAGGAGAAGCACAACAACAGTTACAAGTCATTTTCTAAGCTTATTTGGAACTTGGAATTACTGTGCGATTGTGATGAGTTGTACTGTGAACCAACAACATAATCTAGATGACAGATTAAATACCTGAATATCGAGGCAACGTTGCCACTCCGAGGGCAAAGGAGTGTCAAGGTGTAGCTCAACGTAGAAACTGCACTTCGTGGTTTCTGAAGATCTCCACCTTTTCTCCAGAAACCCTTCTGTTTGTGGCTCTTCCCACTTCCTTTTTTTTGATGAATTGTCAATTTCTGGAATTGCCTTTCTACCATTTGGAGAGTGAGGTGCTTGAAATGAAACCATAGATATCTTGAAGTGATGAACTCAGAAGTTCTATAAAAGAAAAAATAAATAACTATTCTCTCTCTCTCTTCAGTACTCTTGCAGTCTAGTGAAGTGATCAATATGGTGAAGTGTTTTGGTCAGTTATATAGGCTCAGTTTGAGGCTGCAAGGTTAGGCACATATAACTGCAAGGGAGAATCTATCGGAGCAACTTTGAAGGCAAAAGGGCCTACCCAATGCATGACGTGCCATCCAAGTTGGCTCTTCAACTGTTTATAGAACAACTCCAAGCTAATCCTAAAGGCCAACTCTGGCAATTGAAAAGATCCTAATACTGATCCCATATTAGCTCAATTATATGTCAAGTACCTCATAATCGGCGTATCCGCTTATATAACCAGTATACATGTATACTTGTGTCTCGAAATTGTGAGGATGTATCATAATATCTAGGGACTGAAAATAATCATCAATCAAGATTCAAATTCGGCGGTATTAATTCATAAATGTTCTTATAAAGTAAAGAAAAGGATTTGGAACTAGCTACTACAGCTAGCCATGGATATCATGAAGACTAAGCCAGCCAATAAAGCCAGAAGCCAAAAGGGCAAAGTGGTTTCTATTTGAAGCCATTAAATTAGAGGGCGGTGAGAGTAAGGAAGAGGGTGAGGTGTGGGAAGGAGGGGGGGAGTCATTAAATGTGGAGAGTCTGGATACAGTTGAAGAAGGTCTTGAATGCTTTATGGAACTTTAAAGAGATATCATAACTCCAACTTCCACAATTGGGTCACTCAAAAGAACTAAAACTTTTAAAGCTCTCAACACCCCTCCTCTCATCAGCTATTAAAACAAATACCACATCCCATGAACTATATCCATTAATTACTACTTCTCTCCTCTCCCAGACCTATATGCTTTTATAGCTCTCAACACCCCTTGCTCTAGCCATAAAACCATCCCCTGCAACAATATATCCATGTCTCCAGCTTCAAATTAATTTTAATTTCGTATTTTCTCTGCCTATTTATTTGGCCGCCGCTGAGAGCCTGAGACTCCAAAGATCGAGCACCCTTTTATCTTCTTGGCTACCAAACTGCCTCAAGTTTTTTCTTTTCTTTCGAGATATTATCTATCCGATCGAGTAACCACGAATCCTTTAATGAACATTTATGTATGGAGTGTACAAAATTAATCAGTTTAACATACATACAAAATAAATGAGTTTGAGGTATATATTAGTGGACTTATTTATGGTTATCATTAGAATTTGCTTGCATTTACTTCAATTAACTCACTTTGAATTTGTTTATATTTACAATAACTCACATTCTAATGCTAGTCAACATAGGCTAGTTACTTCCACACTAGCCAAAGACCACATAAGAGAAAACACACTACTCGTGATTACTTGAGCCATCACGAATTAATCCTTATTTCTTAAAGCAAAATGAATCGTGTATATATATATATACATTGCAATAATTAAAGTACGATTCATTTTGCTTTAAGAAATAAGGATTAATTCGTGAGCCATATATATATCTATAAACACTTACAACAACATCATAGATAAAAATTATATATATCTATGATGTTGTTGTAAGTGTTTATAGATATCTGAGACATTGGTTTTCTAATAATTGTTCACAATATTTGCGTTTTTTACGAAAATAAATATTTATAGCTCGTGTGAAAACTTTGTCACATTATTGATTTTTTCGAATGGAGAGTTATAGTAAATATTGGAATTATGGGTGAGACATGATCTTCTATACTTTTATTCTGTACCTACTCTGTGGCGCCCATGTTTCTGGTCCATCTATTTTTGTGAATCCCACATAATTGGATGGTTCAGATACAATAGGTACAGAATAGGTATAGAATAATTGGTACAGAAGATTTGAGGACATTATGGGTACATTATGATTGATTGTTGGAAATAGATTAGCAAGAAATTAAGTATAAAATAATGAAAATTTATTAAGGATTTGCTTACTGGTTGCCGCATAAGCTTATTTAACCGTATGAACCTACTAACGAGCATGTTAAAATCGCTAGCATGATATAGGTTATGACAACCACCACCATAAATAGGCATAAATATGGCAGATACTACAATTAGTTCTTATTTTATTGTATTAATTTTTATCATATTTTATTAAAGCTTATCTACATATTTAGGTGGACAAAAATAAACGACTAAGAATTGTAGCACCCCAACAAGAATAACAGGATGTTCCAATCCCATAAATATAATATTTGAACGCAAATACAAGACTAGCTATGTTGACTTCTTGCGTCACTTAAGTGGAAACTACAAATAATACTCAGAAACTTGTATCCACCTTGGCTTTCTATGTACCCACTGCAAGCATAAAGAACTATAGTTTTTCTTATTAGGTCTTCAGGTGAGTCATCTAGGGGAAGAATCAGAAGGTACTAGACGTTGTCCTAGGAATTGGCTAGGTCTCCCATTATATTGAGTTGGCATAGTATTTTATTTATACTAATAAAAATCTACTCAAAACTTATCTAGTAATTAATCAACAAAATAAAATGAAAACGTAAAGAAGTTTAGTATAGTATTTAGTCTTATTTTTAATTATTAAAGATTATGTATTTTTTAGAAACAATCTCTTTATTATTTAAAGATAAGGTTGTGTACTATTAGACCTCCCTAGAATCCGCGCGTCGGTGAAATTTCTACTAAACGTTATTGTTGTTGTATTAAAGAGTCTCTTTTGGTTGAAGTAAGTAATTAATACTAATGAATATTATTTTTTTGAGGGAATATACTAATGAATATTATTACTTATTTTAAATGTGAAAATTGAAATTATCTTAATATAATTTGAAACTATGAAACTTAATCTGAGAAGTTCAACTATTGGACTCGTTGAACTGGAAATCACAAAATTACAAGTCATTGTAGTACTTAAATACGAAAAAATGGAGTGATAATCGTAGCTTCAGATGTCAAGTAAAAAAGTAATGTTAATCAAGTACTTCCTCCGATTCATAATAAATGTCATTTTAGAGGAATGCACACTTATTAAGAAAATTAGTGAAATGTCTGATATGCCTTTATTAATTACATGTTAAAATGTCTTGAAAATATAATCTGTGTAATTAAGATGTGAGAGAAATTAAAGGTTAATTTTGTAAGTAAAATTATAAGCATGCATATAAAGTTAAAAATGACATTTATTTTGAATAATTAAAATATATCTAAAAAGACACTTATTATGAATAAGAGGAAGTAAGTCTTTGAGTGCCAACATAATATTCCGAGCCAAGCGTGTGTCCATGGCATTGGAATTATAAAACCTCACCTTAGGTGTTTTGTTCAAGGGCACAACGAAATTAACCGAAAGTTGAGAACCCAAACATTGCAATTTTTTTTTTTTCAAAATTCATATACTTCTCCTTCATTGTACAATGCACCGATAATATCTAGTTATGTGCTTGTACTTCTAACTTTGATGTTATAAGGTAGTATCATATATACCTATGTAAGTACATATTTCTAGATGACATCATAAAAGTTTTAAACTTTTGACTTCTGACTGACCCTTTATTTAGTTTGGATTGTGAAGGTCAAATCGAAAAGCAAACTTCCCTGAACTTCTTGCTATTGTTACTTCCTTCATGGTTAAACTTTTAGACTCACCCGTGATAGTGGGGAGTACTATTCCACACATGAGGAGCTAAAATAAAGCTAAGTCATAGAACACTTATTCGAGTAACTTACTTTGTTTGATAAAAAAAAAGAAGATGCATGTTATGGAAGGTTTGTGTCCTTAGCGGAATTTCACCAACCAAACATAAATTGGTGCCCCCTAAAATAGACTACACAGCAAAATCACATAAATTCTATCCAATTTCATTGCTAGTAGTCAATAGAGTAGGGCACGTATAAGATGTCTCTTTCCAAACTAAGGTTATTTCTTTAGGTACCCACCTTAGTAGAACGTTTGAATTTCTAGAATTCTATACAAGAGAAAATAACTACAAATATTCACACAAAAAAAAAAGTTAGACCAAAGGTATTAATGGCTTTGGTAGAGAAAAGAGGGTTTCAACTTTCAAGTACGTCTACCTGCCTTCATTAACTCATCTTGAATTCACTTAAATGCAGAATTCATGGACGACCATTGAATTGAAACACCAACACCTCGCTTTCTTGAACATCTTTTCCTCGTCACCCTCCTTTGTAAATGCTCTCAACCCACCTCTCCTTCTCTTCATTTATGTTTGTGCGCGCCCATCTCTCTCTGTTTCTTATTGCTTCAAAGATTCATTTCACTTCCGTAGCATATAAGAATAACTGCCAGAGCCAAAGCCTACCCTCACTCGTCAACTAGTAAAATTATCTCTCAAATATGGTTCAGAGTGCAAAATCCAGGCACAGTCACAGTCACTTCCTCTTGGTTTAATTAAGAGTGTCCTATTGTTAACAGCAAAATTAAATCACCAGTAGATGGAATTAATGAATGGTTGGCCGACCATTGAGTTCTTATTCTTACTGATATACGGAAAAAAAAATGTCATGTCCAAAGTTGTCCCCGTCTCTCAACACTTGACGAAACTACTGTAGGTGTATTCATAATCACATAATTAAATGCTTTTTCCAAATTGGAAAAATAACAACACTAACTATTTTTGTCGTCGCACACATTTATAACAACGCCACCAAAATTGGTGTCCTGTTTTCTGATTAAAAGAGAGCATTCAAAACGTAGTTCAGAAAATAAATGATGTTAGTTGGAAATTTGTATTCTTATAAAAGTTAATTATTAAAAAATTAAATTTATAATTATAACTCAAAATTTAAAAAATTATAATAAAATATTCTAATTTTTCTATTGACTTGCTAACGTGACTACATCAACTATATATTATAAATTTTAGTGGTTTTTAAGTCTACGTAATTTTTCAAGTCAAATATTAATTTATTTAATGTTAAAATAAAAATGCAATCCTCCATTTTCTTCTCCAACATTTCTGAAAATTCTGTCTGTTATGTACTTTGCAATTTCTAATCCTTAAGATCAGTTAATTAAAACAGAAACACATCAAACCAAGAGCATAAACCTGTTAAAACCAACATCAAACGGCCATCGCTTAACCGTGCCACCAAAACTCTTACTTTGTTTCCCAAATATGTATAAGCAACACTCACGCTCACACCGATCTTTCTTTTCGTTGATGGATCTTAACTCTCACCATGTCACGTCGTCCCAAATTCCAACGCAACCACCAGAGTGGTGGTGGTAGAGGCAGCTCCAACGACCGTGCTGGTGGAGGCGATCGAAGCGGAGGAAGAGGAGGCTACGGTGACTGGCGCTGATGGGACCCAGTGCGGTGAGCTGAGCGTTTAAGACAGAAACAAGCTGAGATGAATGTCCTTGACGAATATGAATGGTGGAATAAGATGAAGGGAATGAAGAAGGAGGGGAGCAGGAGATGATAGTAAAGTGTAACATAATATGCATCAGCCCCGTCGGATATCTGCCATATTTGGAGCGGCTCGAATATCATCTGAAAGAGAGAGAGAGAGTCTTCCTGAAATCCTTTGATACCTGTTGGGATATGTAACGTTTTTGATTATTGAATATTTAAGATAATGATTAAAAATGTAAATTAAGAACTCTTACATAAATTAGATTCTTGGATAGAGTTGTTGCACAAATAGAACCCTATCTTGAATGAAAATTGGTGTACGTTTATTTTGGAGATATGGATAAGGCAAGATGGCGTGGGTAGATGTTGCGTGAATTTTTTCAAATTTTGGTTTGACCACGATCACCCGATTTTTCTCCTTTTTGCAATACACATGGTAATGATTTAGTGAGACTTTTTTTTGGAAGGCTTGCGTGTGAAGTGAGTGTGAAGGTTTCCATGTTTTTGATTCATTATTGTGTGACTCTATTCTTAGCATAAGATACGTGAGTTTTCCCAGCTTTTTAACTTGCCGCGTGGGTTACTGGGTGTTGTCTCTTTTTGCAGAAAATACTTATATGATTTGGTGAGGTTTTTCTAGTGAGTATTCATAGTAAATGGAAGAGCAAAAAGTGTGCTGTTTGATTTGAATATTTTTACTGCTTTGAGGGAGGCTTACGTGTAACGTTACCAAGTGTGAAGAAAATTAGAGATAGCCGAAGGTGCATTGATGCATGCGTGACCCAGCTCCTACACTTGAATCATGGTTGACTTGGTGAAGTTCCTGCTTGTTATTTATTTAGTGCATCGTGTGTGATCTTGTTTCAGCTAAATATACACGTGAGTCACTTGGCTTGTGAGTCGTTCTTAATCTGTGTCTTGGTGTATTTTATTGTTAGTGAATGGGCAGATCACATGACTTTTATTGTTCAGAAAACTGGGGCATAGCTAGAGATATATTATTGTGTGCTTGAACCTTTGTGTTTGAAAGACATTATTGTGGGCTAGAGAATAGTGTGCGTGAACCGGAGGTCTAGTGATGTTACTTGCATGATTATTCAGCTGCTCAAGGTTTCATGATTGTGCAGGAAATTATTCCTTGTCTTTTTATCAAGTGTGTTCTTGAGTGTTGAGCTATTTCTTTAATCACTTAGGTGATTTGTTCACTATTCTTGTTTCAATAGATTGTTGAGAAAAATCTTTTGTTGAGGTTAGTACGAGACTGTTATACTATTAGGTGTAAAATTCTTTCATGGATAGTGAGAACAAGGGATAATGTCAAGGGTTAAGTGGTGTCGGCTCAATACAGTCTTGTATAAAACTATTGTTGTTAATAAAAGAATTATGTTGGGTGATGGCCCCGTAGACGTAAGCAAGGTGTGCCGAACTGTGTTAACAAATATTGGTGTTAATTTATTTTATTGTATTTAATTTTTTTGGTTTTTGATTGTACTAGAAATGATTGTTGTAAATCAAAGAGTTTGCGAAATTACTACATCCTTACAATTTTATAAATTAGTATCAGAGAGGGTCACCGAATCAGAACTTGATACATCAAGTCGGTGCAGATCCTTATTTCACAATTATAACTATAAGAGAAGGGGCATCAATCATCAAGAAAACGTTATTAGATAGTTCAAATTATCCTACGTGGAAATCACAGATAAAAGTATTCATTCAGGCACAAGGAACAAGAGCATGGAATTCGGTTTTAAATGGTTGGACAACTCCAGTGATGATGAAAAGGGAGAACCAATGCTTAAAGATGCATCTAAGTAGACAAAGGTTGAAGAAGAGTGAGAGCTTGGAAATTCTCAAGCCCTGCATACCATTTTTAGTGCAGTTGATGAAGGTCGCTTTGGTATGATATTAGCCTGTGAATCGGCAAAAAGAAACGTGTGATACTTTGCAGACTATACATGAAGGATCAAAATCTATGATAGCCTCAAAACTTCAGATTTTGGCTGTAAGATTTGAAAAGTTGAAGATGGATGAGAGTGAAACCATTAAAGACTTCTATGAGAGACTGCGTGACATAGTAAACCAAGCACATCAACTTGTGAAGAAGTACTACAACCTAAAACTGGTTAAGAAGACACTGAGATCATTGCTTCTAAGGTTCATACTAAATATTACGACCATCGAAGAAGACCATGATATCACTTAATTGTCTTTAGATAAGGTAATTGAGATTCTTACCAACTTTGAGATAAATTTGTTGAGGGATAATAGTGTTGGGCCCCGATTCCTTTTTCATAATCAATAAGCATGTTTAAATTATTTTGAGGTTTTAGTTTGATAATTATTTTAATTTGGTTGGAATAAATTGAGGATTTTATTGTGTAGGTTATGATTATTAAATGAAGAGATTTAGTGACATTCGATTTTGGTGAGAAATTATTATTTTGTGATATATTGTTAGTGTTAAAAAGAATTATATGAATTGAGGGTTTTATTTGTTTAGGCTAATAAAGATTTCATGGAGGGATTAGAGTTTTATGAGTTATTAGAATTTAAATAGAATAAGTTGGTATAAGGG
>JANVCL010000135.1:18089-28287 GCA_026546855.1 Erythroxylum incrassatum | reverse complement strand
CATACAGAGAGAGAGAGAGAGAGAGAGAGAGAGAGAGAGAGAGAGAGAGAGAGAGAGAGTTTTAGAATAATAGTCAACCACACTATGATATTGGTAAATTAATATGATCTAAGGACTTTCAAATCAAACTCAATACCTAAATTAAAACATTAAAACACATAATAATTAACAAAAATGTCAATTAAAGACAATTATAAGCACTAAAGAGACTTTAATCACATAGAGTTGTATCCCTAATATCCTTATTCATTATATTGGTGAAAATATTGCCCAATTGGTTTTGTGTATCAGTAAATTTTAACTTAATATCACTACTTATATATGATCTTTAAGTTTATGCGATAATGTTTATGTTATACTCCTTTAGAAAAATTGATTAATCCCTTATTAATAGTGCAAACACAAACCTTTATCACTAAGAATTTATACTCAAATTTACAAATAAAAGTAAGATCTGACAAATTTCTAAAACATACACTAATAATTACCCCTTGTTGAACATTACCTATGATATGATTCAAATGATATTTCTTCTTAAAATTTTCAATCCTTTGGAAGCTTTTCATCCTTTATAGCTTTTTTACTTGGTTTAACAATTTGCTTTTGGGTTATGTTGAATATTCTCCTAGGACAGTGATTCATGCTTTTTTGGAGCCTAAAAGGTGTGAGTGAGATTACATTTTATCATAAAAGTTATGCATATTGTTTATATGAAAGTATTGAACTCTATCACAATTTTACGAGCTATATAAGAAAGCATAATGCCTGCTCTTATAATGAGCCCTAATGGATATGACATGTGCATACATATACTTAAATGTGGATGTTCTATACCCATTTGTCACATTAGGTAATGTTTCTTTGCTATACAAATATTTTCCTTTGTAAACATAGTTTTAGAATTGGCTTCACTTTTATGATTTTATCCTATTCTATACCTATTATTTATACCTTTTTGGACTTTTAGTAAGTTTTTTAGTTTTTCACTCCCTTTGGTGAACTTGGATACTGATTCTTTAGGAACATTTAGTTTCTCTTTTAAAGTCTCATTTTCATATTTTAATGTGTCTAATGTTCATAAATGATCATTTTCTTAGATGCTTTAATATTTTGCAATTAATTTTTCATCTTCTTATTCTTATTTTTATTTATGCATGTATCTAACTATTTTTTGGATGGTTAAGTTTAGAAGATAACTTCTTCTTTTTATACTCATGATCTCTAAGCTTTAAACTAGTTCATCCTAAGTCAAATTGCTATCACTATTGCAAGAGTTTGATTTTGATGTTACCTCATTATTATCCTTAGCAATAAAGCACATTTAGGTTATCTTTCCTTTCGAATTCTCACTTTCGGATTTGCTTGAGTTATTGAAGTTAATGTTTTGAGAGTTTTCTTTTCCTTGTTGTCCTTCTTCTCCTTTTTATCATTTCTTTCATACTTTTTGATGGTTTTGATGAGAGGACATTAGGATTTCATATACTCGAATCTCATACATTCAAAGTAGATAATATTAGAAGATTTACATTTTGAGTCAATCTTGCCTTCCTTAAAGCCTTTTCTTATAGAGAATTCTTTTTTAAAAAAATCTTGAATTTCTTAGTCAGGTATTCATCCACTTCCGCTTATAGATGTCTCTTTTTTTCACTTGAATCCTCCCTCGAAACTTTGAAAGCTAAGTCCTTTTCCTTTACAAGCATTTTTTTCTTTTTTTTTTGAAAAAGGAAAGAAGAAAATGCATTAATAAAGAGTGAAAGTTAAATCTTGCAAGAGGGTCTAGGGGGATACCCTTTGAAACAAGAGACGTGTAAAGTTTTTAACTACTCAAAACATAGAGATAAAACGGTAGTAATAATTGGATAAGGTTGGAGCTGTTGTGTACTCACTTTATAAATCGAGCTCTTTGATGTTGTTAAGGGTTTAAGAGATGAGAATATCTATTCGTTTGGACTTGAGTTCAAATTACGTGGCATTACGTTCTTTCCATATTGTCTTAACACACATACTAACAGCTGCAATATGGGGTAATTGCAAGGGGGTTCTTTGAGTAACTAGCCATTGGACTGCACTGGAGAAAGTAGTAAAATGATTTGGCCATTGGCAACTAAGTTGCATTGCTTTACAGACCTGATGTGTCTCCTCACACATGAAGAATAAGTGGTCTTCTGTTTCTTTCTGAGTTAAGCAGAAAGGACAACATGTATTGATGTTTAAGTAATTGAGTCGATCAGCTATATTTAATCTATTTTGTATAGTGAGCCACAAGAGAAAGGAGGTTCTAATCTTGTGCCAGATGATTCGGTTCCATCCCACTTCAAGTTTCGTCACTCGTAACAGGTCCCTGATTTATTTATTTGAAAGGAGATCGGTTGACTTGTTATACCAGTAGAAACTATCAGGATGAAGAGAGGGAGCATATGAAGGTTGCAAATGAGTAAGGTGATTTGGAAAATGTCATCTATCACCATTGATGATAGATTCCATTTTGGTATCTAGAGGGATATCAATAGGAGCTCTGTACAACTATTATATATGATAAAGATTTCCTTGGCCTGTCCAATTATCAAACCATAGGGAAATTAGCTTCCCATTGTCGATGGTGCAAGTCATATGATCCTGTACAAGATTTCTCAAGTGCATTAATTGATTCAGAAAATAATAGTTACTTGGAGACATAGAGACAATCTAGATGCTTCGCTCTCTAAGAAAATTGGAATGTATCCACCGTTGCCATAAAGACGTTTTATCTTCGATAATCCACCATCACCTCTTCAATAATAGTCACTAGTTTGTGAGTTTAACAGAGTAATATTCAACCCTCCTTCTTCTTTTGGGTAGCAAATATTAGTCTATTTGATTTTTGCAATTCCTTTAACTCCCATTTACTGATTCCATAAGAAGTCTTTAAGTATTCTTTCTATTGCCTTAATGACACCTTTGTCAAGGAAAATATGTGAGCACTAGTAGATACGCAAGGAACTGAACACTGATTTGACAAGTTGAAGTTTTTAAGCAAAAAATAAGAATTTATTCACCCAGGATCTTATTCGTCTATGAATTTTCTCTATGATTGGAGTACATTCTAGGAAGATAAGTCTTCTTGTTGAAACTGGAAGACCCAGATAGATTAAAGGTGGGCCTTTCTCAACCATACCCCTGAGTGACGCTATTTGGGTAGCCATTGGAGCAAGTCCTTTGGAAATGGTAAAATGACTCTTATGGATGTTCATGCACAAGCTCGATATTGCCTTAAATTTGTCAAGGGCCTTCATAAAGCTATGTATAGATTCAAGCTTGGCACTACAAAATAAAAAAAGAACATCTGCAAAGCAAAAGTTAGTTAAACCAAGTTTCTTACACTTAGAATGGTGTTTAAACTTAGGATTAAAGTTGCTTTATGTTGTATGATGAAGTTGAGAACTTCCAGGCAAATGATGAAAAGGTAGGGGGAAAGAGGATCCCCTTAGCTTAAGCCTTTCCCTACCTTAAACGACTTTAAGGGGCTGCCATTAATAAAGACTGAGTAAGACATGGTGGTGACACAATCTTTAATCCATTGGATGAATATATCTGGGAATCCATAAGTTTGCATCGTTTGCCATAGGAAACTCCATTGAATGCTGTGAAAGGCTTTATAAAAATCAATCTTTATGGTGCAATTAGGAGTGGAGGTCGCACGTGAGTAACCCCTTGAGGAGCTCTTGCACCATCAATATATTATTGCCAATCTACCTGTTACAAATGAAAGCTGCCTGATTTTCACTAATGAGAGGGATAAGTGCTTTCCTTAGCCTAGTTGTGAAGATCTTCGAGATAATTTTATAGAGGAAGTTTGTACAGGGGATTGGTTAGAAATCACTAAAGGAGGAGGAGTGATCACTTTTTGGAATCAAGCAAAGAAAAATGTGATTGATTTCTTTGAGAAGTACTTCGTTAGAGAAAATTTCCTTTACAGCCTTCTTAACAAAGGGCTCTGTGATTTCCCACGATTTTTTGGTAAAAGTAGCCATTGAGTTCATCCAGAACTGGGGCTTTCATACCATTCAAGCGGGTAAGAGTTTCCTCAATTTCCTTATTATCAACTACCTTAGTCAATATATCAAAATCTGTAGGGTTTAGTCTATTAGAAATGAATGTCAAGAGATCTGCATTAGTGACAATTTCAGAAGCTGAAGTACCCAACAAGGTGTTGAAAACCTTGATAGCCTCCTCTTGAATGTCCTGATAGTTCTATAGCTGAACTGCCTCACCAATAGAAATAGAGCAGATTCTATTTCTCTTTTTCCGAGCTAGGATGGAGTTGAAAAATAACTTGGAGCATTTATCGCCCTCCCAAAGCCAATTCACTCTAGCTCTTTGTTGAAGGAATGAGTTGTGATTTTGAATTGTGGACAGGTAGTGAGAGATGGCCTTCTTTTCATTAGCAAGAAGCTGTGGATCCTGCGGATTTATTGCAAGACGACGCTGGATGCCCATAAGTGCTTCGACGGCTTTAGAAAGAGATTGGGCAGTGGAGTCTCTTAAGGAATGTAGTGATTTCAGCTCTTTTTTAATTACCATCAGTTTTTGGACACAAATGAACTATTTGGTTTCTTGAAAATAACAATCAAATCTTGTCTTGTAAGCTTCAAGAAAACCTGATGAGTTGGCCAAGTGATTATTAAACCTAAAAGGGAACTTCCTAGCAGTTGATGAGATAAGACGCTCCACCCTGATTGGGGTATGATCTAAGAGCATAGGATCAAGGAATGTGGCACTATTGTCGATAAACTAAGCAAGCTAGTTGCCATTGACCAAGGCACGATCAAGTTTCTTTCGTATGAACCAATGGGAGTTTTGTTTATTAGACCATGTGTACTTATGGCCAATGAACTTCAAATCTGTCACTCCCAGCTGAGCAACACACGTCCTAAAATCATCCGAGAAATGGCGGAGATTACAGTTTCCATGGGCCTTGGATGGATACAATATAGAGTTGAAATCACTACATAAGATCCAAGGCAGTTAGATGTCTCTGCTGAGAGTGATTAAATCAGACCACAATGCTGCTCTTTGGAAGCCAAAATTACTAGCATAGATGATGGATGAAATGATATCAGTGTTATCATTCAAAAAGGATAGCTTAAGGTGCAACATCTGCTCAGAAGAATGGAGAGGCTCAACTTTAACTTCATCAGCCGTATAATAGACTATAATGCGACCAAGAAAATGGTGTGAATTGTTTGTACGCTTTTGCCAACCTGAATCTAGATTTAACTTCCTAACATTCTCTACTTTTATTTTGGTTTCTAATAATCCTACATTGAGAGGCCTTTCCCTCCAAACAAAATCCCTTAAAGCAAATTGCTTTGTAGGCCAATTTAAACCTCGAACATTCTAGATGATAATTGACATATCAAAGATATTTGTTGTTGGAGCCCTCCATGCTCCTTTGAGATCTCCGCCTTTCTACTGTTTGGAATTGCATATTTTGTTCTTCATTATCTATCCCAATTTCTTGTGTAGATTGTTGTTAAATTGTTTTTTCTTGTATCTCTTGAAGTCTCATTTCATACATAAGAGAGATATAATTAGGTCCTCTAATGGTAGTCTTATCATTCATTCTTTTATTATAACTCATACGGTCGGTTCTCCTGAGTCAGTACAGTATACACTTATAATAAATCCAAACCAGTCCGATTCAACTCCATGTAGGCCTTTTTCTCTTCTTCTACTTCCATTTTTAGTCTTCTTGTTTTATATTTGCTTTTTGCATGCTGCGTGTTACTTTAAGTACACCTTGAGGTTTCTTCTTCTTCTTCTTCTTCTTTTTTTTCCACTTAAAAAACAATACAAATTGAAATGAAAGACCTACACCCGTCTCTCTTCATTAACTAAAGCAGAAATGAATCTTACAAAAAGAAAATTAGAAAGTCAAAGTCAAATCACCAATATGAGAAACATGATTTATGTAATTCGATAACATTATTTATATCCATATTGCAGTAAATCATTCTTTATAAATTACAACATAAATAAAAGTTGTTTATATATGAAATTAGAGTAAGATATGTTACGTCAGTCGTACTTACAAAAAAGGTTCTGCAAAGCATGGTCGTTGTGTGAGTAGCTGCAATGGCTAAAAACCAGAGGTAAAATGTGTGTTTATGCGTCATGGAATATCTCTTCTCTAAAAAATTGTCTTCATCCTATGGACTAAAGCCAACCTCACAATTACGGCTGTTCAACCTGATGAAGCTAATATGCGTTTCTTCAATTTATGATTCGAGCAATACATCGGTGAGAGATATTGAAATTCATTGTATAGAAAAAGAAATTAATATGAAGCGTGAACCAGGCAAGTTTCGGCTACTATATTATTGAGTTGCTAAAGAATAGTAGCCTATAAAACCCCACTTTATTTAATGCATGCCCATTTGCAATTTTATAAGAAAGGGATCTAACAAGTTCGCCTACAGAACGTCCTAATTACTTGTTTTATTTCATCACATGAAGCTAGCTTTAGCTACCACTTCTGTCTGTGGCAACGACTCTCTGCTTTCTGCTTGGTAATGTAGTAATCAAATTAATGGGATTGTTTGATATTGAAGGAGAATATCGTTTTCTCAGTTAAGATAATAAAAAGATTGTCACGTTTTTAGGTAATATGTGGATATCAGGACTCAATTATTGCATACTTAAATTGTGAGGGAGAAAGTGACTAACAACTATAAATCTAATGAATTGGTTTTTTGAATGTTTCCTTGCTAATTTAGGGAAAAGCATGTCGCGGGGTGACTTGCTCGTGGAATGTGATAAGAGGAAAAATGATAGTGACCCCCAGTTAGTTGTGGATTAGTTGAGCTTGAATTTACCGGTAGCCTCACCTTCCAAAATTATTAGTGGATGGTTGACCATAAATTCTGCTTTTTCCACTTTTTGTTTGAAATTTATTAAGTTTTGAGACAAAGATTGGGAGAGGAACCAACGAGTTTTGTGCTTAAAATATAATAATTTGTATTTTTATACAAAAAGTTTTTCTCTCTATATACAGGTTTTGTTAGATCGAAAATTTACAGCATTAGTTCGTTTATTTATAAAATATAAGAAAGTTCAAGTTTTAAGTTCCTGATTAGGTTATTGTAACATAGTTTTTGCGAGGCTTATGAGAATTTTTATTGGTTGGGTCAGTCGTGCTAGGCTTAAGTTTTATCCTAGGATGACATGTGAGCCCATCGATCCATTCCCAAGATGATGCGCTAAGCCCGATAGGTATTCACTATATAAGTTCACCACTTCATCATGATGTAGGTATGACTCTAGAATCCTAATATTCTCTATTCACAGCCACAAAACCTACTACAAAAGAATTGACTTAAGCATTGGAGGGGTCGGCTAGCGATCAACCTCCTGTGTACCTTTATTGTTTTTGCAAGTATTTCCTAGCTGAAATTAATTGAACTCATGGATCCAAATAACGACACTTAGCCTCAACAAAATCAGATCGAACCACTTATATTTGAAGCTAAGTCATCACTTCACTAAGGCACAATAGAAAGTACTGCCTTGTGATACAAATTATAATTTTTCCATTTCCTGCAAGTTTTTTTACGTTTAACTTCATTAGCTTGCTATTCGATTCAATCGACGCAGGACACGTTTAACAGAAGCGTGTTTTTCATGTCATGGATCATACATTGAAATCATGAAGATTTTACCTTTTAGACTTCCCAGCAGTGTCCACAACAATTTACTATATTTATCAGTGGTGTCCACAAATTAGTATTTATCTTTTTGGTCCACTGGGAGGTACATATTGGTAGATCTTATCTTATAGTAAAACTTAATTTACGAGATGCATGATTTTCTTACATTAACGCCCAAAGCATGAACACTATTGGCTGTGGTAACAATCTGGATTCAAGAGCGTAATAGCCAGCTAAGGTAGGCGTTGAAAGGTGTTGGTTAGGAGTTACGCTCCGTTCTTTATATCATTAGGTCGGTCCATTATTAAACATTAAATACATATCTTGATTTTCGAAAATCAAGTGTAACCATTACATCGTATCCTTCAACCTTTAATGTCCAATAACTTGACGGTTGGTGGCCGTGGGCATGACGCTTAGGGGCTGGTTTCTTTCGATTGGTTTACTAATCCAACATATCGCTTTGTTTTGCCGATATTGCGCCAAGAGATTAAATTGTCCAAAAAGAGACAAAGGCCCAACAAAATAGCCCTGAGTTAAAGTTTTAGTTAGTCGACCTGAGGAAATATCAGCCCAGTACCTCGTATCCAACGGAAAAACTTAATTTTATCGCTTTAGATTATATTGCATCTTCTCTTCACCAGCATAATGTTTAGATTGTATCGCAAAAGTATGATTTGCAAAAATAATAACATCAAGTAAAAATTTCACTGGAATATAGATATGGAGAGATCCAATAATACGCAATCTTATCCCTAATTAGTAGAGAACTTGTTTCCAAATCATTAAGACAAATGAAGAAAAGAAAATAAAGTAAAGAAAAATTGATTAAAATAAAAATAAAATAACTAAATAAATAAATATAAGGGGGAAATATGAAAATTAAATAAAATAACTAATAGCTACAAATAATTGTAAAAAATAAAAACTAATAATAATAGGAAATAATAATAAAAAGAAGACTCATACTAACATTAATATTCAAAAATAATAAAATAGCAATATTAATGACGACGACGACGATGACGACAACAACAATAATAATTTTAATAATAATAGAAAATATTAATAATAAGAAAAATCATACTAACATAAATATTCATAAACAAAATAATAATAACAATATTATCAACAATACTAAAGATCCTAATAATAATAATAGTATTTGCTTACCACATATGCTAAATATAATAGGTAAAAGTTAAAAAATACAAGAGAAATAATAGGATCTTTCTATGAAAGATCTTTACCTCAATCCTATCATGCCAAATGAACCTATTTTTCAACTAATGAGAATGAAGATTTGAAATGTAATTAAGTTCTGTCAGAGGTCTCGTAAGTACGGGTCACGCAAGTAAATAGGGAAGTAAGAGTTTCGATCCACAGAGAGTTACTGAACAATTATTAGGCTAAAATCATTCAATTATTTGGGCTGATCACTTAAATGTTGATTATTGAGAAATTAATTAATTAATAAATTGCTACAACTAATCCTAAAACAAACAGAATAACCGCGCAATTTATGACTGTAAGGAATAAATCAGATATGTAAAAAACAGATTTCAAATTTGGTTTCACGATCGACTTCTAATTATTCTCTTCTGGTTTATGCAATAATCTTGATCCCTAGACTTTGAAGGAAATTAAATCTAAATTATTTATGATTCTCTATCGAAATGTTAAAGAAGTAACGTAGTTAAAATTAATCTCGACTATCGTGGCTCATGAAATTAACTAAAACCCATTAAGATTTTTATATAGTTGGTAATTCGTCTCACAGATTTTTGCCTATGTCTAGGTCTAAACGTACAAGTTCTTAATTTTGATTTTTCACTACCGATTTTCACCTTTCAGTTCTTTAACCGATAATTTCAATACAAATTATGTGAGGCCTAACACATAACAAGCACAATAATACTGAAAATAAGAATAAAAAACATTGAACAAAATCTAGAAGCAAATCATATAGAAATTCGAAAACTACATCCCATCTTTAAAACCTAACAAGAAATCTATTCAATCATGTTCATGTTCAACAAAATAAATATCAAATCAAGGATAATAAACATTAAACGAGTAAGGAGCAAAGAACTCAGGAGAGTCTTGAATAGAAACTTCAAAAACCCAGGTCTGGAATGGGTCTCTTTCTTTCCTGCGATGTGCGCGTGCGTCTAGGTCTCACCACTGCAGCAACTACCACCCCTTCCAAGTTGTGCGTCCAAGTCCCTAGCTGTAGCGTCAAAGTCTTGGAGAGTAGCGTGCCTTTCGTGTGTGTGATTCTTGGAGTGCGGCGTTCCTCGCGTGTCAAAGTCTCCTGTGCAGCTGCGGTGTGCATGCATCCCTCTACTGCTCTCTATTTTGTGTCAAGCCTCCTGCGCATGTAACGCCAGACTTTCGAAGCCCTTTTGTGTTGTACTGTATTTGGAGATACTACTGTATATTGATATATACATATGGTTGTATATGAGTTCAAAGATGTATTTAAGTCATTTGGGTGTATATGTTAATGATTT
>JANVCL010000135.1:6591-17989 GCA_026546855.1 Erythroxylum incrassatum | reverse complement strand
GGCCCCATGAAGTCCAATCCCCACATGTCAAAGAGTTCCACTTCCAAAATTCCTTGCATTGGCATCTCATGCTTCCTTGAAATGGTTCCAATTCTTTGATATCGATCACATGCTTGAGCAAAATTCCTTACATCCTGAAAAAGTGTTAGCCAATAAAATCCTGCTTGTAACACCTTAGCTGTTGTGGCAAAAATCACCTAATAATTCCATCATTGCATCTTCGAAATGAATATGGTTCCTCCCACATGTAATACTTCAAATCTAAGAAAAATTTCTTCCTCTGCTGGTAGGACAAATCTGGTGGTGTAACTCCGGCAACCAATTAATTCACAAAGTCTGTATACCAAGGAACAATGGAAGGTATAACTACTGCTAGTTCTTGGATAGAACAATATAACTCGTTCAGATTTGCACAGTCTGTGCGCTAGATACCTGCAAGAAAAAACAAATTCTCATCACAAAAATTATCATTTATATCTAATTGATGAGTTGAGTTTGAAAGCCTTGATAGATGTTATGCATCCACATTCTCTGCCCCCTTCTTGTCTTTTATCTCCAAATCAAATTCTTGAAAGAGAAGTATCCACCGTATTAGCCTTAGTTTAGCTTCTTTCTTTGCAAGTAGGTACCTATTAGTGGCATGATCTGAATAGACAACAACTTTTGAGCCAACTATATAGGACCTAAACTTGTCCACTGCAAAGACCACAACTAGGAGTTCCTTTTCAGTAGTCGCATAGTTCAATTGTGCATCATTAAGAGTTTTACTTGCGTAATAGATAGCGTGAACTACTTTATCCTTACTTTGCCTAAGCATAGCTCCTATAGCAAAATCGAAGGTGTCACATATAATTTCAAACGGTAGAGACCAATCTGAAGTTGAAGAATTTGAGCAGAAATTAAGGCTTCTTTTAACCTATGAAAAGAATTCAAAAAGGCATCATGAACCACATAAGGGACATCATTATTAACTATATTTGTCAAAGGTTTAGCTATTTTAGAAAAATCTTTGATAGATCTTCTATAAAAACCAGCATGCCCCAAAAAGCTTCTAACTTCCTTAACCGAGGTAGGTGGAGGTAAATTAGATATCAATTCAGTCTTAGCCTTGTCTACCTCAATCCCTCGATTAGAAATAAGATGGCTACGTACTATCCCTTCTTGCACCATAAAATGATACTTTTCCTAGTTTAATACAAGGTCTACTTCTTCACACTTGCTTAAAACTTTGCCAAGGCTAGATAAACAAGAATCAAATGAAACCCCATATACTGAAAAATCGTCCATAAAAACTTCCATAATTTCCTCAATGAAATCAGAAAAGATTGCCATCATGCACCTCTGAAAGGTAGCTGGGGCATTACACAGACCAAATGGCATCCTTCGATAAGCAAAGGTACCATAAGGGCATGTAAATGTCATTTTTTCTTGGTCATCTGGGTGAATAGGTATTTGGAAGAAACCAGAATAACCGTCCAAATAACAGAAGTAATCATGATTGGCTAGCCTCTCTAACATTTGATCGATAAAGGGTAAAGGGAAATGATCCTTACGTGTGGCTTTATTTAATTTCCTATAATCAATACACACACGCCAACCTGTTACAGTTCTAGTCGGAATCAACTCATTATTATCATTTCTTACCACAATCATACCTCCCTTTTTAGGGACACAATGGACCGGGCTTACCCATGTACTATCAGAAATCGGATAGATAATTCCTGCAACTAGAAGTTTGAGCACTTCTTTCTTCACGACCTCCTTCATATTTAGGTTGAGCTTTCTTTGATGTTCCCAAACTGGCTTTGCATCTTCCTCCAAATTGATCCGATGCATACAAAATGCTAGACTTATTCCCTTTAAGTCTGAAATTTGGTAGCCAATCGCTTTCCTATACTCTCTCAAGACCATTAATTTTTCAATCTGCTCAATACTCAAATTCGCATTGACAATAACTAGATAAGTACTATTGGGTCCCAAAAATTCATACCTAAGATTGGAGGGTAGAGGTTTCAGTTTAACTGTTGGTGGCTCTTCTTGTTTCAATTCTAATCCAGCGATCTGTTCTAACTGCATAGGTTGTGCGCTCTTCTGCTCAAGTTGTGTTGCTAGTGTCTGCAACAACTCTGAAATTCCTGGCTGATGGGTTTCTGTTGAAATTGAATGCACTAGAAAATTTTCCAACAAATCATTAGGTTTAGATTGCCTAAATTGATTTCTAACCTCCTTATCAACTCTAAGACAAGAATCCCCATCATCTTTTTCCTTAATTGCTCTTCCTAAATTAAATTCAACATTTTCATCCCCAACTTTCAATGTCATTCTCCTATTCTTGACATCTATAATAGCTCCCGCAGTAGCAAGAAAAGTCCTCCCTAAGATAATGGGTATATTTGTATCTTCTTCCATCTCCAAGACCATAAAATCTATTGGGATAAAGAAATTCCCTACTTTCAAAGGTATATTTTCCAAAATACCTTGAGGGTATTTGATTGACCTATCAGCTAGTTGGAGGGAAATTGTAGTAGGCTTAAGTTCTCCTATATCAAGCTTTTGACATATAGAAAGAGGTAAGAGACTTACACTTGCACCGAGGTCGCATAAAGCCTTACCAATGTTTGTTCTTCCGATTTGACAAGGAATATAGAAGCTTCCAGGATCCCTCAACTTTGGTGGCAGCTTATTATGTGAAATAGCACTGGGCTCTTCCGTCAACGCCACTGTTTCATACTCCTCCAACTTCCTCTTATTTGACAATATTTCCTTCAAGAAATTTGCGTAGGTTGACATTTGTGTGAGAGCTTCTGTGAAGGGAATATTGATGTATAGTTTCTTGAAGATTTCCAAAAATTTCCCAAATTGTTTATCCAACTGAGCTTTCTGAAAATGTTGTAGTAATGGGATGGGTGGCTTGTATGGAGGAGGTGAAGTGTATTTTTCAGTTTCAACTTCTTTTTGTTCATTCTGGATAGGCTGTATAGCTGGGACAAAATCATATGTTTCCTTACTTGCTGCTTTATCCTTGCTTTCCACCATCGGTTCCAAAACCTTTCCACTTCTCAAAATCACTACTTCAGTAGTCACCTTAGGATTTTCTGGTTGTGCAGGCAATGTACCCTTATTCCCTCTCGATTTACTTGCCTGCTGAGCAATTTAAGTCTCCAGCATCTTATTGTGTATGGCAAGTTGATCTACCTTAGACTTAAGCTGTTGGATTAGTTCCACCACGGACTCCAAAGTTGGTTTCTGCTCTTGAGCTTATGGGATTTATGGAAAGGCTTGAGGTTTTGTGTTTTGGAATCTTGGAGGACCCCTATTGAAGTTTTGTTGCTGGGTTGGAAAGTGAGGTTGGTTTTGAGGGTAGGAAGAGTAATGAGGCTGGTTTGAGAAATTTTGTGGCTGTCTAGGTTGTTGGGACCAAGAGAAATTGGGGTGCTTCTTCCACTCAGGATTGTATGTGTTGGAGAAGGCTCCTTCTTGCGGTTTAGCTCCAAAGTTACCCACTAGATTAGCTGGCTCAACCTCAATATCTTGTCCATAAGGCTGAAAATCATACATGGGTTGTGCAAATTGTTGCAATTCATGCACAGGTTGTGAGCTGCTTGCTGCCATCACATTAACCTTATCCATCTTATCCATTCTCTTCGTCAAGGCTTCAAATTTAGCGTTCATCATGGATAACACATCAACCTCAAACATTCCTGCAATTTTCTTAGTCTCTTGCTTAAAATGTCGCCTTCTCCTACTCCATTGATAATTATTCTGCGCAATCCTTTCCAGGAGTGAATGAGTTTCATCTTTAGTTTTTGTCATAAAATCTCCGCCTGCAGCTACATCTATAGCACTTTTCATAACTAGAGAAAGCCCGTTGTAGAAAATCTACACAAGCATCCATTTCTGAATCCCATGGTGGGGGCATTTCTTTGTAGCTCCTTGAATCTCTCCTATGCTTCATACATAGATTCATCTTCTCTCGGTAGGAAGGAATGCACTTCACCCCTTAGTTGTGCGGTCTTTCCTAAGGGAAAGTACTGCATTAGGAAGGCTTGAGATAACTCTTGCCACGTAGTTATAGACCCTGGAGGTAGAGAGTAGAGTCATTCACTTGCACAGTCCCTCAAGGAAAAAGGAAATAATATGAGGGCAATTGCATCGTTAGATACCCCATTGTACTTCAACATGCCACATATCTGAATGAAATTCTCCAAATGAACGTGGCAATTTTCCAAAGGGTTGCCTCCAAATTGAAACTGTTGGACCATTTGCACAAGTCCGGTCATCAGTTCAAAGTTATTAGCTGTAACTGGAGGTGTTGCGATGCTCGATTGGTAATCCTTAGAGTTCCATATTGCATGGTCCCACATTGTTCTCTGATTTTGCCTGCCATTTTGCATTTTTTCTGCCATTATTTGCTTACTTATAACATCAGTAGGTTCGGTTTCTATTCATTGGTTACCTTGCACAGATTGTGCTCTTTGTTATTTCATAGTTTTTTGGGGCACCTTAGCGGTCTTTTCAATTTCTGGATCAAATAACAAATTTTCTGTACTATGAGAATGTCTCATTTACAGAAGGAATCACCTGCAAGTCAAAAATCAAAAAGAATACTCCGAGTAAAGAAATAAGCTACGAGAAAAAGTAAATAAAATGAAAAATAACAAAATGATAATGAAAAAAATGCCCAAAGTAACCAAACAATTGATCGCCTAATATTGCCTAAAGGAAAACTACTCGGTAACGTCGCCAAAACTTGTCTGAGGCCCCGCAAGTACGGGTCACACAAGTAAATAGGGAAGTAAGAGTATCGATCCACAGGGAGTTACTAAACAATTACTATGCTAAAATCGTTCAATTATTTGGGCTGATCACTTAAGTGTTAATTATTAAGAAATTAATTAATTAACGAATTGCTAAAACTAATTCTAAAACAAACAGAATAATCCGCAATTTATGACTGTAAGGAATAAATCAGATATGTAAAAGACAGGTTTCAAATTTGGTTTCGTGATCAACTTCTAATTATTCTCTTCTGGTTTATTCAATAATCTTGATCCCTAAACTTTGAAGGAAACTAAATCTAAATTATCTATGATTCTTTATCGAGATGTCAAAGAAGTATCGTAGTTAAAATAAATCCCAACTATCGTGGCTCATGAAATTAACTAAAATCCTTTAAGATTTTTATCTAGTTGGTAATTCCTCTCACAGATTTTTGCCTATGTCTAGGTCTAAACGTACAAGTTCTTAATTTTGATTTTTCACTACTGATTTTCACCTTTCAATTCTTCAACCAATAATTTCAACATAAATTATGTGAGGCCTAACACATAACAAGCACAATAATACTTAAAATAAGAAGCAAAAGCCTTGAATCAATTTTATTAAACAAAATCTATAATCAAATCATATAGATATTCGAAAACTACATCCCATCTTTGAAACCTAACAAGAAAATTCAATCATGTTCATGTTCTACAAAATAAATATCAAATCAAGGATAATAAACATTAAAAGAGTAAGGAGCGAAGAACTAAGGAGAGTCTTGAAGAGAAACTTCAAAAACCCATGTTTGGAATGGGTCTCTTTCTTTCCTATGTTGTGCGAGTGCGTCCAGGTCTTTCCACTGCAGCAGCTACTGCCCCTTCCAAGTTGCGCGTCCAAGTCCCTAGTTGCATCATCAAAGTCTTGGAGAGTAGCGTGCCTTTTGTGTGTGTGATTCCTGAAGTGCGGTGTTCCTTGCGTGTCAAAGTCTTCTGTGCAGCTGCGGTGTTCGTGCGTCCCTTTGCTGCTCTCTATTTTGCTTCAAGCCTCCTGCATAGTTGTGTCCCTCCTTCTACTGCCGCCTATTTTTTTCCCAATTAAAAACCTAAAAAACGTTTTTGTCTCCTGCCAAAACGTCACTTAGTCCACCACTTTGTGTTTGACTCCCCATGTGCTGTCGTTTTGGACTATCCTTCTTAACCTTCTGTTATGTTGTTTTTTATTCCATCTCTTGCATTTTTGTTCTCTTTTAGCTTGCTTTCACTTTTAATTTCACTTAGCCATGCAAAATCATGGATGTGCGTAAGCAAATTTTTGAATTTAATTTGAAGCTAAACTCATGCTTTCTACGAAGAAACAAGAAAATAAAATAAATAACAAATTCAATAAAAATAAATAAATAAACTTAAAATGTTACCAAAATGAATGAATGGATATGCATAGTAAATGTAAATATAATCTGAATACTTGCATGAATTGGACTAAACAAGTTCCATTAATGGTTTTCGATAAGATAATCATTTAACTGAACTTCCAATTCTGTTACAGTGAAGAAAAGCTGGTTAGAAGAACGTCTACTTATAAATAAGCAGAATAATGTCTTGAGGACACAGAATGTTCAGTCAAAAGTTGACGGGGGCTGTTTTTGAACGAATCGTCGCCAATACCAATGCTCCTCCCATACTTTATACATGGAGTCCAAGGGAATTCCTTTCGTCTCCGGCAGGAAAAACACCACAAAAATAGTCATCGCAGCAATCCAACCGGCATAGAATAGAAATGTGCCAAATTTGAAGTGGCATAGCATGGTCAAGAAAGTTTGTGACAGAACAAATGTGGTAGCAAAATTCACAGCCACGCTTATGCTTTGGCCCGTAGGTCGAATTTTCATAGGGAAGATTTCACTTGGAATGAGCCAGCTTAGAGGACCCCATGACCAACCAAAACCAGCTGCATAGAAGCACATCAATACGAGGACCAGTATCGCGTAACCCTTGGAGATGTGCTTTTCGCCTGAAGCACCTGTTGTCGCCGCTAGGACAATCGCTACCGCAACCTTTAACAGAACAGAACACATTAGAAAGTAAATGAGTTAAATAATCTATCTCGTAACACGTTTGATGTTTCCCTAAAAAAACTGACATACGGTACAATTAACTTCAGTATATATACAACGATCTCGGTTTGGCTAGGTTCATACCTGACACAAGAACATTAGAGTTCCTCCAGTTATGAACAGAAATCTTCGGCCATACCGGTCAACCATTCCAGTAGAGCAAAGAATGGAGAAAAGGTTAACTAGTCCTAATATAATAGATGCTATCAAAGCTGAATCATTTCCAAAGCCAACTGATTGAAAAAGAACTGGAGCATAGAAAGCAATTATGTTGATCCCAGTTACTTGCTGGAAGAAAGGTACAGCGATTGAAAGAACTAGGTGTGGCCTATGCTGCCTCTTGAATATGGTAACAAAAGGTTCCTGCTGAGCAGCTTTGGCCACTTCACTACATTTGATAAGATCAGCAAGTTCGGCGTCGGCATTTTCGTTGGTTCCCCGTACTTTGATCAAGGCTTTTCGGGCTTGCTCAGTCTTGCCTCGTTCG
The DNA here is from genome assembly GCA_026546855.1 of Erythroxylum incrassatum. Lineage (NCBI taxonomy): Eukaryota > Viridiplantae > Streptophyta > Magnoliopsida > Malpighiales > Erythroxylaceae > Erythroxylum > Erythroxylum incrassatum. The sequence goes on along the minus strand of JANVCL010000135.1, from coordinate 10,625 downwards.
ACCAAACTGCTAGGCGTGTCTGATATGAGAAGCGCACCTGTTGTCATTATAGCCGCTGGTACCACAGCTAGTCCAAGAGATACACGCCAACCCCAACTGTGCTTAGAAGTTCCATAATTTATGCAATTGCTTGCAACCACCCCAATGCCAATGAAAAATTGGAAGCCTGTACTAAATGCTCCACGCCACTTGGGTGGTGCTAGCTCTGAAAGGTAAACTGGTGTTGCCTGCATCGCAATTTTGTACATAACATAACTAGAAAGCAAAATGATAGGGAAAATCCTATTACGTACGCTATAATACTGTCATCAGGACTATTCAATAGCATTTTCGTTTCATTTACATGGTAAGAGAAAGCAGCACTGACCTGGTTAGTGAAACCAACCCCAAAACCAAGCAAGATACGGCCTAGAATGAGCATGGCAATATTGACAGCCCCGCCGTTGATGGCAGCTCCGGCGAGGAAGGTGCAGCCACCGAGCACCATGGTGTTTCTCCTGCCTACTGCTGCGGTTAAACGACTAGCTACAAGTGATGCAGCTAACCCTGCTATATAAAGTGATGACGTGAAGGATGTCAAAACTTGACTATCAAATACGCAATACATGTTTGTTTTGGCCTCTGCTGCTTTCTTCAGTATTGATGGGAAGAACTTCTTGAGGAATGGTACCATGGTCGTAACCCCGCCTGTAGTGTAAATGTTAAAATCATATCGACGATGTTCAACTACGTAGAAAATAGAGTTTTTTGGTGTCCTCCACCATGAACTTTCATGCCACGAGTCAACAGGAAGTTCCATAAGATTACATTAGTAGAGTTTTGGGCTGGGCCAATCATGTCTCAGTCCAAAGGCCTCTTGAATGGTTATAGGTGCATGATTGGGCCCAATCAAACTTCTCAGTTTTAATTAAAATTCTATTAATTTTCAATCTAAATGACCTAAATTCAAAAAACATTTTCATAATATATCAGACTAAAAAATTTATAAAATTTAATTTAAAAACTAATTTCGATTAATTCACCATCCTTACTGTTCGGTGTAAATCGATAAGTTCTAGATCCTACAAGCGTAATTGTTTTCATTCTTGCCCATCAGAAAACAGTGAAAATTCTGTTTACCCCTGCTTTAAGGAGCTAGAGGACAACTTGGCGACAACGACACCTCCATTACCAAACCCAATCAAGACATTCCGCGACAAAACTTTCATTCTAGTATTGGTAAATTATGGACATTTTAGTGGTGCACAGTGCAGCACTCCACGTAAATATCTTAATGACAGTACCGTTATTGACAAATGGCAAAGAAACATAGGAAGGAGTAACAAAATCTGCGTTAGGTATACTCTGTTTTTATTATTATGTTTCAAGCCTATTTTCGATCAGATACTCAGTTTTTATTATTATGTTTCAAGCCTATTTTGTGCCTAATACGGTATCATTTTGTAGTTAAAACAACGTGATATTATGCACGGACTATAAAACGACATCGTATTATACACAGAATAGAGTTCAAACAGGATTATTGGTATAAAGATCTAGTCCTACCACTTTTCTAGCGTATTAAAAAGCACAATTATGTAGATAAAAGGTTCTTTAATTTTCAAGTTTTAGTTTATGAAGTTTAGCTAAGGATGCCAATGGGCTGGCTAGATCTGTCTCCTGATTAGATAATTCGTGGGCAAGCTCACCCAAGGGCTGATTGACTTGTGATTTTGTCCGACTTGGTCTGATCTATCCTTACATTTAAAAAAAAAACTTACAAAACGTCTTTTTTGTTGTTCCGCTCAGCCACGGGCTGGTTTCAGTCCGTACTTGGCTTGACCTCAGCCCGTGGCAAAATCGAGCCATTCTATTTTGACTAGTGATCCGGCTAATTCGAGCCAAAATCGGGCCGAGTCAAAATTGGCATGTGCTATGCAACTAACTTCCATCTAATAGACAATCCAAATTATATATTGCTTCTTGTTATTTCGTCCCAACTAGAAGTTCTGTTTCAAGTGGTTCCTTCAAACTTCCGTAACTCTTTACAATTTTTTACTTAGGGAAGAAAAAGTTCCATACAAAAGCAAGCTAAACGTCAACTACCTAAAATGTTACCCACCAAGGGAAGTAGATAAGCACGCTGCCAGATTAAGACAAAAATGAGGGAACCAAACAATCTTTGTTAGTGTCTAACAAAGTCAACCACTAGTTGTAGAAGATTAGAGTATATGAAGCATCTTATTACCGCCCCTTCCTACCGGTCTCTGAGATCAACTGAATCATCCATTAAAGGACTGAATATTCTGTAAGAATGGTTCAAACCTTCTGAATAACCCTTATTGTTTTATATTTCGAGAAATCCTAAACAAATCCCGTATCAAGAAGCAACGAATTCATTTAAACACATTAAAGTTGAGACCTCCGAGTTGCTTACCAGTAAGATCTATCAGCTTGTGTTAAATGAAGTAGCTACAGGCATGCGTTGCATTTGTTTATGTTTGCTCTCTATTAATTAAGGGTACGCTTACGGAACTTCTATTAAGATGTTGTCTTTGTTGTGTAATCAGTGAAATTATGATGCTACTACATCAAGATCAGATATCGGTTTCACAAGAGTCTATTTCATCGTTACTGACAGAAAAAGGAGGTAACCCCACTACAAATTGTTACTGGAATAAGATGTACGAGACTGGGGAAAGGTAAACGTACCCGAAATTCCAATGTCATAGCCAAAAATGAGGCCGCTAGATGCTGCAACGATGCAAGTAATCACCACTGAAGCTGTTATCTTCCCGTTGAACTCACTTGCAGGCCTGTCATCGGTAGCAAAACTGCCGATCGCCATCTCCTCCTAATTGTTTCTTCCTCTGAAACTGAATACTCTGACCAACGGAAGTTGTTCACTGAAATCTCAAAGTCTTATAGGTTGTTGAGTTAAGAGGCTAAATTCACAGTAGGACTCTTAAGCACCAACTATCTACTTTTTATTACCTGGAAGAATATTTTATGACGTGGGATGGTCCGACGGTTTTGGGACATCACTCATTAAATGAATTAAAGTGTGGGCAACTTGTTAAGTGTGCCCTTTCGTGGGTTGCGTCACGCGAGTCTGGCTTAACGAATTATGACTTTTGTCGTTCAGTTGTTTGTCATGGCAAACCTAAAAACTGTCTATTATAGTTGTGGTCACTCATCATACGACTTGAATTTGCAGTGGAAGAGAAGATACTGCAACATCATACACCAGTTCTGAAGTTCTACGATGAATACTGATCGAAGGAGACATCCATGGGAGGCCAAATCTGAACACATATTGCATGTTTGATATCCAAGTTTCGGATCGTTACATTATATTACAACATTAGGAAGTAAAAACACGATGCTTGGTGCCAAACTAGAACCTCTATCATATTGTAAAGGCAGTATGGGCTAAACCTAGTGTTGTCGATTGCAATTACATTCTTCCAACAAATAACCGGGGTTTAATTGCTTTCTATTTCCCGATTCACCTTCAACAGCTGGTTCCAATAAAGTACGTGCATATGAGGGAAGAATTTTGTTCATAATTGTTGGAGTTCAATAAGGTACGTGGCTGGTGCATTAATATGTATGGAAATCTGAAATGTGTATGTTTCCATTTGTATTATACGTTTCGTGTTGAAAATTAGTTTTTTATACCTTAAAAAGCTATTTTCTTTAATTTTAAATTCTTGTTGGTTTAATTTTTAATTAAGGCATTTTTGTTTATGTGCACCTTTAGTAGGTACATAATTATCTCAAACTCCATACCATACTTAGTAAAGTCTCTTATATCAATCAATTGCTAGTGTTCTAGAAGTATTAGCCGTTCACGCAACAGGTCTAGTGATATATATCCAAAAGCTCAAGATATATACATGTGCATATGCTTCGTTTATTAAGTTAGTTTCATTTATTCACAAAATTAACCATGCTAAGCCAGTAAGCTTCACCTACTCCAAATGCCAACCACCAACGAAGCAGCAGGCAACCAAACTAAGACCCAGGTTTCGACCAAACAATCTTAGAGGCGT